>PVLD010003539.1:0-140785 GCA_004027595.1 Dinomys branickii | reverse complement strand
GCACCATCACGCCCAGCTAAAAACAGTAAATTTAATAATAAAGGATACCAGGCCCAGGAAATGAGGTATCCAAACTAACAGGAGAAGAGTATTTTCTGTATGGTGATGAAGAAGGACCCTCCAAGGTGGCAGCATAGGTTTAGAAGGCAACCAGGTGGGGCTGGAGCAAGCTGAACAACTCCAGAAAGATTTCTTCAATGACTTGAACTTGATTAAAAAAAAAAAAAACTAATGAATTTAAACATATTGAGAAGAGATTTGGAAAAATTTCCACTAGAATATAAATTTGGGGGGATTTTTTTTTTCTTGTCAAATGATGTAACCCCAAGATCTGAAACAGCACCATGTATAAATATTTGCTGAATGCACTACAGTAACAGGGAGAGACTCTGTGGCATGCAGAGTGGTTCCCCAAAGGTATCTATATGCTCCCCTAGCACTGGTGAATACAATGTATCACATGGCAAAAGGAACTCTGCAGGTATCACTGAGGGACAGACCTCAAAACAGAGGGATTACCACCAATGATCTTGACAGACTCAACCAAACCAACAGCCTAATTACACGAAGAGCTGAGAACTCTGTCCAGCTGGTGAGACACGTGAAGGAAGAGCAGGAGAGAAGACTAGGAGGGGAAGTTGTGGAGATTCCTGGGCCACTATTGCTGGAGGGGAGAGGAGCAGAGGGAAAATACTAAAAGGAATGCAGTTAGCCTCCAGGAGTGAGGAGCGGCCCCTGGGTTACAGCCTGGAGGAAAGTGACTGGAAGAATTGGAATTCAAACAACAGTTTCTATAAGCTTGGGAGTGGATTCAACTCTAGGGCCTCCAGGAAAGAAGGCAGCTGGGCTGACACCTTGATTTTATCTTTGCGAGGCTTTAAGAAGAAGATTTCCCCATGACTCACACGGTACTCAGGCTTCTTAGGCATGGAACTACAAGCTAAGAAATGGGTGTTGGGGCTGGGATTATAACTCAGTAGTATAGCACTTGCCTAGCGTATCTGAATCCCAGGGTTCTATCCCCAGCACCGCAAAAACAAACAAAACACAAGACATGAAGTCTATAGTGATTAGTTACAGCAGCAATAAAAGACTATTACAGTGTAGGGTAACAAGAGATAAGAACACAGAAAACTGAGCAAATGAACAAAACTTCCTTAATCTTTGGGAAAATAGCTGGGCATGGTGGCGCACACCTTTGCTTTAATCTCAGCACTCAGGAGGCAGAAGCAGGAGTATTGCCGTGAGTTTGAGGCCAGTCTGGGCCACACAGTGAGTTCAAGGCTAGCTTGGCCTCCACAGTGAGACTCTGTCTCAAAAAAATTTTTTTTGGAAAATAAAAAGTTGTACAAAAAGAGGAAACTACCATTGAGTACAACTAATCAAGGGTGTAGTAGTTTTGTGGTTCCTCCAAATGAAAACACTGACTAAACCCAAATTGTAACGTAATTTTGTTCTCTCTTTTTAAAATCGTTTTTGAGACAGGGACTTGCTATGCAGTTCAGGTTGGCCCTGAGCTCACTTTTTAGCCCAAGCTGGCCCCGAACTCTCAACGATCCTGCCTCAGCCTCCCAAGAGCTGGGATTACAGGCAAGTGCCACCATGCCTGGCTTTTTTTCTGTTTTGAGAGAGGATCTTGCTATGTAGTTTAGGCTGCTCATGAACTCACTACGTGGTCCAAGCTGGCATGAACTCACGGCAGTCCTCCTGCCTCAGCCTCCTGAGTGCTAGGATGATAGGCATTCGTTGTTATCCCCAGCTAAAATCTGATGTTTAAACCTATAAACCTAGTTGGAGAGATCCCACGTAACATAAAGAGAAACTGGGAGAAGAATGTAGTGTTATGTTCAAAGGAGTATTCTCAAAGAGTAAAATATATTAGAAGATGATAAAAATGTATCCAAAATTGAGAATTTAAAAGCTGCTTGTTTTTCTTTTCTTTCAAGAAATGGCTGTTTATTCGTGTTATTTAGAAACATGGCGAAGTAGCAGAAATAACAGCTAAATGAGCTGAAAATAATTGCCCTTGTGAAGAGGTTATCCAAGTGGTGATGGGAGAGGGAGGCTGCTTTTTTTCATAATGAAAACAAAACTACTGGGTTTATTAAATTAGTATGTTACACTGATAAAAAATAAGACTTTACTGTATTTTTTTGCTGTAAGATATTGATTTTAAAAGATTTTTTAAAATATATTCCTCAGGATGCGGGTGGAAGGGGGTGCTGGCAGTTATACCGTCAGGTGCTACTGACGCTAAACACATCATGATTCAGATGTTAAGATAGGAGAGTATGGAAAAAAATAAACTAGGAGAGTATGTGAATCTCAGAATCTATGAAATATGGTAGTTTAATTTTTAATTAAAATAATTATTATTGTTGATACCAAGTTGTTCTTGGCTATAACACATGAGTAAATATATTGGTTGTGAATCTCTAGCCAACTTGGCATCTGAGGGTTTCAGTTCAAGGCTGAACTACAGTGATAGGGAGAGAATCTGCGGTATGCAGGGCGGTTCCCCCAAGGTATCTCTGCTCTACTCCTAGCCCTGGAGTCAGATACTGCCCGCAGAGTTGAAGGGAAGCGGCATAACTGCTTTGCCTCCCTGGCTGAAGATTCCCCTGGGGTGGACTGGATTTCCACCTTCTCCCAAGCACTCCTAGTGCCACCAGATCACCTTCCTCACAAGATGGGGAGACACTGTTGGAAGCTGGGTTTGATCATTACAGCTCGCAGCTTTCCAGAGGGCCACAGGCGTCTTTCTGTGATGTCATTCATCACATCACCCTCTGACCCAAGCCCGGTGTCAGACGCTGAAGCCACTCTTACTCTCAGGTAACTTCTGGTCTGGTGATGTCGGGTGCTACTGTTATCAAATCTAACTTTGACCTGTATGCAAAATCCTGGCTTTATTTTAGTCTACCTAGACTGATGAAAAATTCATTGTGGAGTTACTTCTGGTTTCTGCAAAGAGCCTGGAAGTCATCACTCCATCCTCACGACAAGGAAAAAGCTGGACAAGGTGCCAATCAACAACTCTTCTCACATCCCTTAGAGAACTGAGGTCCGGGCCAACTGCTGCCCTGGAAGCAGAAGAAACAGGCCCACGTGCAGAGTCACAGCTGAACAGGAGGCTAAACGAGGGTAAAAAGGCCGGGACCCATTCTTGGGGAGGTCCGCAATGGGCCTCAGCACTTTCTCATAGTAAAGATCTAAAGATAATCCCCACATAATTTTTGACAGGAGGAAAGGAAAAAGTACACATCTGGAAACAAGTCCAGAGTACTCTGTTTTATGTAACAGAGGGCTGCCCTCAAATGAAACTACTTTAGGATCTGACATAGGGCGAAAGCAATGAAGACAGCCAGAAAGAAAGAAGAAAGGGGAGGGAAGGAAGGAGGGAGAGCAAGAGAGAAGGAGGGAGGGAGGGAGAGAGAGAGAGATATGGCCGGGCATGGTGGAGCCTGCCTGTAATCCCAGCACTTGGGAGGCTGAGGCAGAAGGACTGCTGTAAGTTCGATGCCAGCTGGGATTCCATAGTGAGTTCAAAGCCAGCTTGAATTATATAGCGAGACCTGGTCTCCAAAACAAACAAACAAACAAACAAAGACAAAAATCAAACAAAGGACAAAAAAGAGATGCAGAAAAATAGATTAAGAAATTATTTTGGGCGGGTGTGGTGGTGCATGCCTAAGAGGCAGGAGAATTGTCCTGAATTTGAGGACAGCCTGGGCTATTGTAGTGAGATCCTGTCTCAAAAAAAAAAAAAAAAAGGAAATTATCTCAAAGACGCATCTCAGGAAGTGTAGCCTACTTAAAAAAAAAATCCACCCCTCACAAGGGAGATAAGATTAGGGAAGCTTACGCTCACCTTCACAGCAAGGTAGCTCCAGTATAAAAACAGCACATGACAACTGAGAAAGCTACAGGGTATAGACTTCAATTCGGAAGGGGTTTCCAGGGAAACGCAAAGACAACAGGAGAGAGAAAAACAAGGACATTACAGGAAATTGAAGCTTTTGACACAGCTGTGGCAAGTAGTAAATATAGCCCAACTCCTAGATAAACATAGAACTACT
This sequence comes from Dinomys branickii, assembly GCA_004027595.1. Classification (NCBI taxonomy): domain Eukaryota; kingdom Metazoa; phylum Chordata; class Mammalia; order Rodentia; family Dinomyidae; genus Dinomys; species Dinomys branickii. The sequence goes on along the minus strand of PVLD010003539.1, from coordinate 136,706 downwards.
AGAGGGTATTTATCTTAGCTCTTATTACTACATACATCATGCCTGAGTATCAAAAAACTATAAGGCACACTAAAAACAAGCAAAGAAGAGGAAAAAAACGTAACTCTGAAGAGACAAAGCAAGTATCAGAAGCAGAGTCAGATATGGTAGAGATTTGGAATTACTGGGCCAGGAATTTAAAACTATTGATTGATGTGCTAAGGGCTATAGTAGAAGTGAACAATATGCAAGACACACACACACACACACACACACACACACACACACACACACACAGGCCAGGGATATAGCTCAGTAGCACTAGCACCCGCCTGGCAAGTGCAAGATCCTGATTTCGATTCCTAGTACCAAAAAAAAGAACACAGGCACCAACTATAGATTCAGAAAGCTCAGATAACTGCAAGAAAAAGAAGTACCAAAAAAATCTACATCTAGGAATATTATACCCAAACTGTAGAAAATTAAAGACAAAGTTTTTAAAGGCGTGTGTACGTGCGTAGCCTTGCCAAAAGGTCTTTGTGTTTATTTGCTTGTTTATTTGTTTGTTTGTTTTGAGACAAGGTCTTGCTTTGTAATTCAGGCTGACTTTGAAGTCAATATGCAGCCCAGGCTGTCCTAGAACTCACAGCAATCCTCCTGTCTCAGACTCCCAAATTCTGGGATTACACTGCATGTGCCACCATGCCTGGCTTCCTTGCCAAAAAGTGATAAGGCTAAGAATCATGATGAAATTCTCTCCAAAAATCATGCAAGCAAGAAGAGGGTGAAGTAAAATGTTTAAGGTATTGAAAGCAAATAACAACAACAAAAATAAAAAACAAAACCCACTAGAATTCTGTTTCTGATGATGTTATTCCTTAAAAGCAGAGAAATAAAGATTCAGTTTCTCAGACAGAAACTGAGATTTGTCTCCAGTAGATTTGCCTTGTCAAGACATTTTGAGGGGCTGGGGATATAGCTCAGTGGTACAAGCACCTGCCTGGCAAGTGCAAGGTCCTGAATTTGATTCACAGTACAAAAAAAAAGACATTTTAAAGGAAATTCCTCAGCCGGCTATGGTGGCACAAGCCTGTACTCCCAGCACTGAAGCTGAGGCAGGAGGGTTGTTGGGAGTTTGAGGCCAGCCTGGGCTACAAGGTGAGCTCAAGTCCAGCCTGAACCACATAGCGAGACTCTGTCTCAAAAAGACTAAATAAATAAAATAAAATAATCCAACAGGTATTTGGTGAATATAGCATATGGGTAAGTGATATGTGGATGCCAAGCAATGTTATAAATGATGAGAAAGAAGAATTGGGAATACTTTGTTATAAATGACCTGTGATACCTGTAAATAGTACTGGTTGAAAATGGACATAGAATTCTTGCTAATATACACTAAAAATTCTAAAGCAGTCACTAAAATAATTTTAAAAGGAAGCATATCTGATAAGCTAAAAGATAAAGTGGCCTGATACACAGTATTCAAAACAGGGATGACAGAAGAGGAGAATATTAAAAAGGAGCAAGGGGCCAGGCGTGGTGGCGCATGCTTGTAACCCCCGACATTTGGGAGACTAAAGCAAGAGGGTCACAAGTTTGACACCAGCCCGGGTAAGTTAGCAAGAACTGATCTCACAGTCAAAATCAAAAGGCTGGGAATGTAGCTTAACCGTACAACTCTTGCCTACTGTTGGTAAGGGACTGGGCTGAAGCTCCAGTAAAACACACACACACACACGGCTGCATGTGCATGCTGTACTGACTACACAACAGTGAAGCAAAACCTTACGGAGAGAAATAGATGAAGCCTAGACGGGAGCTGGGGTGAAGGCTTCGTCACAGCTGTACCGTTAATGCACAGACCCAGCAGGCAGAAAACTCAGTGAAAATAAGAATGAACTGAACCTCTCCATCAATCAACTGAATCTAATTGAATCAAGAATACTTCATCCCCACAAAGGAGAAAACTCATTCTCCTCAGGTTCGTAAACTTTAACCAAGAGAGATTACATTTTGGATCATAAAGCACATTTTAACACATTCAAAAGACTAGAAGTCATAAGAAGCATAGCACAGTGGATTGAACTAGAAATCAGGAACAGCTGGACAATCTCCAAATTCTGGGACTTCCTCTTGTAAGTAACCTATAGGTCACAGATGTCTCAAGAGGAACTTGAAAATATTTTTAACTAAATCAAAATCAAAATTTAGGCAAAACAGGTAAAATAGCTCTTAAAGAAGCAAAGAAAGAACTAACTATTGTCTACGCCATACCACCCCGAATGTGCCCAATCTCTGAAGCTAAGCCGGATCGGGCCTGGTTAGTACTTAGACGGGAGAGAGAACTGTTAGTTTAAGCTTCTACCATAGGAAACTCAACAGAGAGTAACATAAACTCAGAGTGAGGAGAAGAAAAGAAATCATGAAAAGTTCAACAGAAATGAAAATAATTGAAAACAACAGAGAAAACTGATGAGACTACAAATTGGTTTTTTAACAAAAATGAATGAAATTGAGTAACTTTATGATCATCAATTTCATACCATAGAGGCTGGAAATACAGCTCAGCAGCATAGCACCTTGCTTGGCAAGGGGAAGGTCCTGAGTTTGACTCCCAGTGCCAAAAAAAAATTAATACCATATATAAAATATCTTCTTTTCTTTCTTTCTTTTTTTTTATTTTTTTGAGACAGGGCTTTGCTATGCAGTTCAGGCTGACCCTGAACTCACTATATAGCCAAGACTGGCCTTGAACTCACTGTGATCCTTCTGCCTCAGCCTCCTGAATGCTGGGATTATAGGCATGTGTCACCATGCCCAGCAGGATACATTCACTGAAAGACACAAATACCAAAAGGAGAAAAACATGGTCTGAATAGTCCTATATCTATTTTTAAAAACTGAATCAAAAATTAATAGCTTTCCAAAAAAGAAAATGCCAGATCAAGATGGTTAGATTAGTCAGTTCCAGCAAACACTTAAGGAATAAATGATATCACTTAATCACAGTTTCCTCCAAAAGACAGAAGCAGAGTGAATAATGTCTCATACTATGAGGCAGTATTACCCTAACACCAAACCAGACAAGTGTATTACAATAAAGGAAAACTACAGGCCAGTTTCTGTCATGAACTTACATGCAAAAACTCTCAGCAAATTATTAGCTGATCTGCTAATAATATTTCAATGTAAACAGTGAATTATATGTCACAACCAAGTGGGACTTATTCCAGGTATAGAAAGCTGGCTCAAACTATAAAAACTAGAAGAGAGAGTCAGGGGATGTAAAAGAATTTTAAGATGTATTACATACATGTGCCAACTCTCCATGATAAATGTAATTATTACTACAAACATGTATTAGTAAAAATATTTTTAAAAAACCGAATGAATGTAATCCACCACAACAGCAGGCTAAAGGGAAAAATCATATAATTATATCAACTTACGCAGAAAAAGCAGTTGACAAAAACCTAACATTAACTATTATAAAAGCTCTTACCAAATTAAGAATAGTGTCAGGCGTGGTGGCTCACACCTATAATTCCAGCACTCGGGAGGCTGAGGCTGGAGGATTGTTTCCAATTCAAGACCAGCCTGGGTTACAAAGTGAGCTCAAGACCAGCCTGGGCTACAAAGTGAGCTCAAGGCCAGCCTGAACTGCATAGCGAGACCCTGTCTCAAAAGACCAAAAAAATTAACAACCACTACAACAACAAAAAATTAGGTATAGAAAGAGAACTTCCTAAACTTGGTAAAGAATATCTACAAAAACCTTGCAACTACCATCATACTTAATGAGAAACTGGACACTATCTCTCTAAAATCTGGAGATCTATATGCAAAAAAATGAATTTAGACAAAGACCTTACTCTTTCCACAAAAATTCACCTAAAATGGATCACAGACCTAAGTGTAAAATATGAAACCATATAACTTCTAGAAAATAACATAAGAAAAACCTATAGCCAATCTTGTGATTGGCAATGCATTTCAAAATACCAAAATTATGATACATGAAGGAAAAATTAGTAAGTTAGACTTTGTTAAAGTTTTAAATTCCTATTCTGGAAAGTCACCATTAAAAGTATGAAAGATACTCTGAAAAGTGGAAGAAAATCTTTCCAAAGCACATATCTGATAAAGAGCTGTGATGCAAAATACACAAAGAACACTTAAAATTCTACAATAAGACAAACAATTGAATTAGTAAATGAGGAAAAATTTGGAACAGACAGTTCACCAACAAAGGTATATAGCTGGCAATTAAGCTTATGAAAGGGCAGGCAACATCCTATGTCCTTAGGGAATTGTAAATCAAAATGAGACACCATTTCATAATCAACTCAAAGGGCTCAAATCCAGGAAAACAAAAAACCTGACTTCCTCAGATGCTGGCATGCTTGTAGAACAACAGTCTCTCAGTATCTCTCTTCTTCTCCCTCTCTCTTTCTCTTTGTTATGGTTGATGCATTGTGTCAACTTGGGGAGTCTAGAGGTTTGGCTGAGTGACTCAGCAGGAAGCCAGGGTGCTTACTTTATACACATCCTGAGCCTGTGGAAGAGCAGGGCATGGAGATTGTGTGAGAGCTACACGCCCCCTGAGTGGGGGCAGGCTGTTTACAATGTAAGGGAAGGAGAGGGGCTGCTTGCTGCCATTCCTCCCTTTTGCTGGTTGTTTGCTGCCATGAGCATTTGCCCTCTGCCTTGTGCCACTCTGCCTCTGAGCCAGCCAAGTATGGACTGAAACCTCCACAAACTATAAACTAAATGAACCTTTTCTTCCTTCATTTGGGGCATTGGGCATTTTGTCTCAGCAACAGAAAAATGTAAGGGACACTCTCCTTCCCTTTCTCTCTCTCTCTCTCTCTCTCTCACACACACACACACACACACACACACACACACACACACACAGATGCACTGCTAGTGGAAATGCAAAATGGTACAGCCCCTTTGGAAGACAGTTTGGTAGTTTCTTACAAAGCTAGACATTGCTTTAACATGATCTAAAAGTCATGCTCTTGTGTATTAAAAGTAGTGAAAAATTGATATCCTGATGAAAACCTGCACACTAATGTTTACAGTATTTTATTAATAATCACAAGAAGTGGACGTCCTTCAGTGGGTCTGTTAGTCTCCTAGGGCTGGCTTAACGCCAAGTACGTAGCATAGTCTCATTGAAGATGAGCCTTTCAATGATAACAAACAGCCCACTGTGGCACATACAAGATAGGTTCACCACCTCTGGACTAGGTGATCCATGATTTACAGCACACTCTTTTTCTTTTTGTTTTCGTCTTTTTGAGACAAGACCTCCATGTGAAGTTCAGGCTTACCTTGAGCTCACTTTGTAGCCCAGGCTGGTCTCAAACTTGTGATGATCCTCCTGCCCCAACCTCCAGATTGCTGGGATTACAGGCATGGGCCACCATGCCTGGCTTTACAGCACATTTTTTTTCTTGGTACCAGGAATCAAACTCAGGACCTTGTGCTTGCCAGGCAGGCACTTGTGCCACTGAGCTAGTATCTCTAGCACAGAATACTTTAAAAGACTTAACTTGAACTCACATCCGACTGACTACACTGAACAAACTGAAACTTACCAAAAACTAAGGTTCCACATACACTTCTCATATTGAAGATCCCGCCCTTCTGTTGCTTGGCAGTAGCACTCACTGTATTATTTTATCATACCCCATAATCACATCCCACATTTGTCAAAACCTAAAGTATACAAAACAAAGAACAAACCAACGTAAGTTGTGGACCTCAATGATAATGTATTAATACTGGTTCACCAATTATTAAAAAATGTACCATAGGAATATAACATGTTAATGAGAGGACTGCCATTCGTGAGGGGTGGTAAGAGGTGAACATTGGAAATCTGTATTTTCTGGTCAAATTGTTTTCAAGCTGTACTTAAAAACGTCTATTAATTTTTTACAACTCCAATGCAAAACTGGCACACACCTATAATCCCAGCTACTTAGGAAGCTGAAGCAGGAGGATGGCAAGTTTGTGGCAACATGGGTAACTTAGCAAGACCCTATGATTAAAAAAAATAGGGCCAAGGACACAGTTGAGCAATAAAGTGTCCCTGGGATCAGCAGTACTACAAAGAAAGGAAATCCAATGCAAAAGATACTGAAGATCAAGTACCTCCTCTTCCAGGCATTCCTAATTCCCTCTTGCCACTCCTAAATTGGGATGAGTGCCCTTTTCTCAAGGACTTGTAATACTCTGCACATATGAATATTCATTCTACGGTTGTATCTACCACAGCGTATCTTAGCATCTTTGTCTCACTGTCAGTTATAGCTACTATTTTCCCAGAACACAGAGATGGTGAAAGGAGAGACCCATGCAGCTGGTTAGCAGGCACCTGGAGAGGCCCAGCAAAGGGCTCTTCTGCTTGGTCAATGAATCAAATGACGTACCTTGCCTGCTCATTGAGCCCTGACCCACAAGGCTATTTTCTAGATGGGGACATAAGACAGAGTCATGTCACATTAAAATTTATTGCAGTCTGAGCAGTCTCCAGATTACTGTCTTCGCTCTGTCAAAGATACATCTGGGGGCGTTTTGGACTAGGAAACCTCTCCAGTGATTTTGATTAAAATCCATGCTTTTTACATTACACAACACACTCTTTGAACTTGTTCAAATTAAAAAGTGGTATAGTATTCAGTTTAAACCACGTGGCATAGTCCGTGGCTCAGGGGCACACATATCAGTACAACAGATAACATAAATGAGAAGGCAGACTCGGAGTAGGAAAGGATCTGCCACTTTGGATGGGTCATACCCAGTCTAGAGTAGGCATTTGTTGGCCTCAGCCAGATGTTGCCACAAAGAAGGCAGAGAGGCAGATTTCTGCCCACAGAAAAACCTGGTTTTTAATGTTAGCAGTGAACCCAAACCGTTCAGAAATACAACAATGGTACATTGGGAGTAAAAGGAGTCATGCAAATGAACTGGAATATTTATGACACGGGACAAATGGCAGGTAGTAGCTTAAGGGTTAAGGATGCTTCTGGAAAACCTTGATTTTCTCACTCTGAGCTACCGAATCTGAAGGATATTCAAAAGATTTAAGTAAAGCCAGGTATTGTGGTGCGTGCCTGTAAACCTCAGCATTCAGGAGGCTGAGGCAGGAGGATTGTTGTGAGTTTGAGACCAGCCAGGGCTACAAAGTGAGCTCAAGGCCAGCCTGAATTGCATAGCGAGACCCAGCCTTAAAAAGAAAGAAAAAAAAAAAAGATTTAAGCAAGGTGACCCAACTAGCATGATACTTTTAAAAAATCACTTAGCAGTTGATGAGGGCGGGATTGAGAGCAGAGTGGTGAATTAGAAATCCAGGGTTAAGTGAGGCTCAAACGGAGATGACAAAGATGTGCTTTGTACTTTCTCCTAAACTAAACCAGCAGGGCTCCTTCCTATCCCGCTCTGTCTCCAGCACTAAGCAGAAAGCTTGCTCAATATTTGTATAAAGAATGAAACACTGAGGGCGTGAGGGCAGAGACATTGTGAAGGGCTGGGTTTGAGTCAACTGCCCTGAGAGTGAAATGCTGCTAACGGTGCGAGCAATCGCGGGACTGGGGAGCCATGGAAGCCTGTTTCCTTCCTGAAGCCTCCCCTACAGCGTGGAGGAGGGAGTAACTGTCAAATGGAGACAAAATACACATTTTTTAAAAAAGACCTTCGCTGTGATCTTTTGCTGTGTTGGATTCCTAAGGTTTGCATGTGGCTTCCTCGGTCATTTACTGATGGCGAACCTCTTAAGAGTTTTCGATGATAACAAGCAAGCCGCTGTGGCATGCGTGCCATAGGTTCGCCAGCACTGAAGAGACAAGCTGAACATTGAACAAACAACATTGAAAAGGATTTGCTGAAAACGTCAGGATGTGGCAATTCTGGACTGCAAATGGGACTGACTTCACCCTCCAACCTTGTTAAGGTTACTTTCAGGTTGGAATTGGGACCTAAAGCCCTCCGGAATCTCTGGGCCTGGCGAGTCCCCATCCTAACTAGCGGAAAATTCTCACCCTAAAATCTCCCAGCCCTTCTTGTCCTCACACAGTCCATTTTTGACTAGCACCCCGGCTCCGCCCTTTCCCTTCCACCTCCTCTTCTTGCTCCCCCGCCCTATTTCCTCCCCTTCTCCCGCCTCCTCCTAGCTCCCACGCTGCAGCCCTCCCCCGCACGATGCAGCGCTGTCCTCCTCTCTTCTTCCGTCCGTCAATGCCCCTCCCGCGCGGCTCGGGCAACCCCGTGCTTCGCTTGTCCAATGAGGAGAATGCGCAGGGCGGGGCGGGACTTGGGCTAGAGCGGAAGTGGTGGCCGGAGCGGAAGTGGGGCTGCTGCCGCCACCGCCACCACCGATTCCTCAGCCGGAGTAGCTGCCGCCGCTGCCGCCCTTGAAGCTGCCGCCAGCACTGCCTCCTGAGGAGTGGGCTTGGGAAGGAAGCGGTCATCGCCCTCAGCTGTGTCGGAAACGTCTTCGCCTCCCTGCGGTGCTCCCACGGTGAGTGCGCGCGAGGCCCGCCCGCGGCCCCCAGGGGCCCAATCTCGAAGCCCCTCGAGGGCGGCGGCTACGACAGCTGTCCCGTGGATCGGTCCCCGGTGTCGCTCTGCGTCCCCTCTTTAGCGCCGCGCGGCCGCTGCTAGCGCGGGCCCAGCCTTACTGCGGCCCCTCCCTGTTTCCGGGGCTGGGCCCTCCGCCTCGAGGAAGCCCGGGCCTCCCTGGCCGCCCGCGGCCCTTCCCCGCGAGTGGGGTGCGGCCCCGAGCCGTGCTGGGAGGGACCGGCGGGCTGTGGACCCCGGACGCTCCGATCTCTCCCGGGTTCCCGCCCCCGCGAGACCCCGCCCTGCGCCCGGGTCCTGAAGAACCGGCCCTTGGGGTCCTGTCACCTCTGTTCTTTGCCTTTTGCTTTCCAGAAATTGAAATAAAGCGAAAGCCGCGCGTTCTGAAAGCGCGATGCCCCTGTCGCACTCTCCTCGGATGAGTGAGGAGTTTAACCTTGGGAGACGGCTGTGGCCCCCCACCCCCGGTTTTCAGTAAAGCCATCTTGTCGCCCTTTGCTGCTTTTGGAGCTTGTTAGGGCTCTGGATTCCCTGGGAAGAGCAGAGTTGAGGTTGGAATAAGAGGTGGATTTGTTGGAACTGAATCAGGCTGGGTCTCGAGGGGAAGAATATCAGGCTGAGAACTGCAGTGTTTGTCCGTGGGTATTTACGGTCAGTTAACCACGGAACCTTTTGTGTCCCCACCCCACATTTCCCCATGGGCATGTTTTACGGTCCGAAATTTGCCTGGTAGCCTCTCTGGTGGTGGGGAAAGTGCATCTTTGTCTATTGCAAATGGAGAGCTTGCATGCAGTGGGATTTTCAAAGGTGGCAGCATTGGTAAGACAGTTTGCCAGCCTTTCTGTAAAAATGGGTGTCTCCAGTCTTTGCTTTCAGCGGAGTTTTTCTATGGTAAAGGCAATATAGCAGCAGGCTCTGATTTTACTTGCCTTGTGTGGGAGAGGGAATTCGGCAGATGATGTTAGGAGTATATAAAATCAGCAGGCCACAAGGGCCAAAAGGGGCCACCCATTCGGGACCCCTCCTGCCTCTCAGGGGTTACTGCTCTTCCCCGTTTTTTTTTTTTGTTGAATATATGTTCCTACTCTTTAAAAAAAGAGCCAAAAGAGAAAGGTGAAAGGGGGCAAGAATATGAAAACGGCCTGGTTTTTCACTATCTTTGTTGTTCATGTATAACCCAGTACATACACAGCTTATGGAACCAAACACATGGTTACTCAGCTTTTGCATTTTCCTGCTAGGGATTTATTGGTGTGTGTCAGTCTTACTTGGTTTTCAGTGAATTTCTCTCTGATTGCCTTCCTTGGACCTCATTTCTTCACGCAGTTGTTTTAGCCCTGTTTTCTTGGACCCATACCTTTAGCAGCACACAGTGTGGTATGTGTAGAACCTATTGGTTTTGCTGGACCCAAGTTAAAATTTTAAGCAAGGCCTTCAAAATGGAATCCAACAGAAATTGCTGGATTATTATTTTTGTTTTAGCCTCTGTCTGAGGTAAGAAACCACCCATCTTACAGATGGAAGTCTTTATGAAAAATGAGGTAATTTGGCCTAAACCGCGAACCTAGTTTCACATTGAATATCGCCTTTCATCTGCATCAAGTATTTATGGACTGTCAGCCCCTGGAGTATGGCTCCTACCCTATAATCATCTGTACGCTTCCCGTCTGGCAGTGCTAGTGTTATGTTGAAGCCATTTGAGAATTGGAACTCCATAGATCAGGCAGCCAGCCTCTATAAAATCAGGCTGAACAAATTCCCTTGGTATTAGTTTCCTAGGCAGAATCTCCAGAGACTGTGGCTGCTGCAAAAAGTGCATTTTCCCTACTTGGCTGGGATTCAGGAACTGAGCACTGAAGTTGGAATTAGCTAAATTTGATTCACTTCTTAACTGCAGATCTTTAGCATGTTAATCAATCCCTAGTTCTCTGTCTCCACAGTTATCAGGACGCCTTTGTATAAATTGAAGATACTAAACATAAGCTTTGCTAGGCATGAGGGCGCAGACCTGTAATCCCAGCACTCAGGAGGCTGAGGCAGGAGACCAGCCTGGGTTACAAAGTGAGCTCAAGGCCAGCCTGAACTGTATAGCGAGACCCTGTCTCAAAAAGACAAAAAAATAAACAAGCAGTAAGCTTTGATTCTGTTTTTTAACTACAGTTGACTTCTTTCACTGGTTACATTCTGGTAAGACTAAACTTTACTTTTAGTACATTTCATATATTATGTCAAAAAATTGATGTATTATAGAACTTTTATTTTCCATATAGCAAATTCAGTCTTTCTGAGACATTTTATCTCTACAGTGCAAATGATAATGCACTGTGATGTGTTGTGACAGGTTCAATTTTTTTTTTTTATTGTGTTTTTGAGACAGGTTCTTGCTGTGCAGTTCAGGCTGGCCTTGAGCTCACTTTGTAGCCCAGGCTGGCCTTGTAGGGTTTTTTGGGTACCAGGAATCAAGCTGAGGACCTTGCCCTTGCCAGACTGAGCTGTATCCCCTGTCCTCCTAGGCTGGTCTTGAACTTGCAGTGATCCTCCTGCCTTAGCCTCCTGAGTGCTGGGATTACAGGTATGTGCCACCACACCTGGCTAGATTTTTTAAAAAATTTAAATCAATGAATTTGTTTTTGTGATTTGGGGTTTAAACCCAAATATATCCCCAGCCTCTAAATTTACTTTTTAAACTGATACATAAAAACATAAAGATTATGTGTATTGTTAAGTCAGATTAAGCATGTCCATATTATCATTTGTTTCTTTTTTTTCTTTTTTGTTTTTTGGCATTACTGAGGCTTGAATCCAGGGCATTTGCACTAAGCTAACTCTCTAGACCTTTTTATTTTTTTGTCTTTTTGAGGCAGGGTCTCGCTATGCAGTTCGGGTAGGCCTTGAGCTCACTTTGTACCCCAGGCTGGTCTCGAGCTCACAGTGTTCCTCCTGCCTTAGCCTCCTGAGTGCTGGGATTACAGGCGTGTGCCAACATGCCCGGCTCTGGACCTTTTTAATTTTCATCTTTTTATTTTGAGACAGGGTCTTGCTAAGTTGCCCGGGCTGAATTTGAATTTGTGACCGTCTTGTCCCCGCTTTCCAGAGTGTGGGGATTATAGGCTTGTGCCACCATGCCTGGCCTTTTTGTTTGTTTTCCTTTTGTTTTATTTCTTTGATGAGACAAAGTTTCACTGTATGAAACCTGGGATCCTTCTGTCTTAGGAGAAAGGTGGTATTGCAGGTGCATAACTGGGCATGTAAGTGGAGTATTGTTTTTAAGTCAGATTAAACTCTGTCTATCTCCCCTGTTGTTATTTCTTTGTGGTGAAAGTTCCAAGTTATTCTAGGTTTGTGCGATATAAAATTCATAGTTGTTGGCTGAGCATAGTGGCGCACACCTGTAATCCCAATACTCGAGAGGCTGAGGCAGGAAGATCATTGCAAGTTAGAGACCAACCTGGGCTACAGAGTGAGCTCAAGGCCAGCCTGAACTGCATCGGCAGACCCTGTCTCAAAGACAAACAAAACAAAATACATAAATCTGTAGTCACCCTGCAGTGCAAAATGTTGCACTAGAACATCTGACTCTTCCCTAATTTATTAAGGACTAATGAGCACCCATTGATCAGTGTTTCTGTAATAGATTTTTAATAATTTTTTTTACCATATGTATGTGTGTACACATATTTAGGCCTAGCGTATGTGCTATATAGCATAGAAAAGTCTATAGAATCCATTTGTGGTTTGTTCACCCATTGATGAAGTAGCATCAGAACAGCCACTGAGAGGTAAGTACTATGAAGATTGTTATGCACACAAGGAAACTGGGTGTACACTGAGAAGAATAATTTTCCCAAGGACGCAAACACAGACTAAGGTAAGTGTTGCAGTCAGGAATCAAATCCAGGTGGTCTGTAAGGCATTAAAGGTTTCTGCTTGTGATAGAACCATACATGTAAACATCACTGATCTCTATTTTTTCTTTACATGTACCCTATTAAAGTGTACTTAAAGCAGAATTTTAGCTAATTTTTTAGATACAATGTTTGTGGGGAGAGATTGGGACCCATTCTGGCCCCCTGGGGAAAGTTGTGTTGGTTGTTACTAGGAAGCAAGCTGTGAAAAATCTAGTTTTCTAGATTCATACTAGGGATAAAGTTAAATAGTTATTTTGTGGTACACAATCCTACTAAATGATCGAATACAATTTGGTCATTATTATGACTGTTTATCATACCATTTTCATAGATTTTTCTATATTTTGTTGGGGAGGAAAAGGTGAGTGAATATATCTAAGTTGAGAGAAGATTCTAAATTGTTACATCCTGTCATGCTGTCTGGTCTTTCAGTGGCATCAAACACATGAGTCTATGTTGGAGTATGAACCAAAATTTTATTGTAAAGGGACTGTTAAGTTCCTTGATTTTTACATTTTTCTAGGCAGAGATGACAATTCATACTGCTTGGGGCAGGAAATTACAGTGTTAATAAAGGAACTTTAAAGCCAGAGCTAACTTGACTGCTACATGAATATAGTCCTGTCATGATGGAAAAACAGTTGAAGCTGGAATTCTAGGGAATTTTTTTCATAGGAGAATGTCTAAGGAGGAAAAAGAAGTACTTTGTGTTTCATAATATATGCTAAAAACCAATCATACTACTCTCTCTACTAAAGTATTTGTAAGAGAGGCAGTTAAGTTTTTAATACTTGTAATGAGGTGAAAATAAGTAGTAGCCCTACAAGAACAAGTTATTTGAGGAGATTGCTGGTTAGTTGGCCTTTTTTTAAAAAAAAAAAAATCTGGCCACTTCTTTATTATGTAATTTTTTCCTGTCCTGGTTGTTCATTTTGTTGTTTTCTGTGAGAGACTTACCAAGAAGAGTTATTTCTGAATGGCCTTCACTGGGACAAACACATTGAAGGCAAAAATAGATAGGAGCTTCATCCGTTATTACTCTTTGCTCTTAGAATATAGCCTTTCCTTAAAGCTTTTTTGACAGTTTAATGAGTTTTTGGCATATAATATAACTTCACTGTAATAATCTTACATGATTCTTCAAGAAAATTGACAATTCTATCTTTTGCTTGAGGAGGAAACATTGAGAATTACAACTGATCGTTAAGGGGCCTATGCTGCATTGAGGAAGAAAGACTCTACCTGTGCCATGGATAGCTGTGTGCTGCAGTGCGTGTCGCCTCTGTAAAAGGGGGTGATGTTGCCTGCTTCATAGGGAATTTAGAATTAAATGCATTGCTACAAATCTGCCCAATTAAGAAGACCATACAAGGTATTTTTGCCGTTTATTAAGCCTGCTAGCCAGTTCAGCTTTTTTATAGGTAACTGACTGGAGGAGATAGAGAATTTGAAAGAAGCAGATGGATATAAAGTATTTTAGGGACTTACTGAAACACTGAATCTATAAATATAATGAAAAATTCTAGTGAGAAAGTATAGTGTTGTGTTTTGGTTAGAGCTGAAAGGATTCTTTTCACAAAGGAGCTTAAGACTACACCTACAGTCAGTATTTTAAATTACCTGTCTCTTTTTACATGGAAAATAACAACTTTTAAAAACACGGGGCTGGGATTGTAGCTCAGAGGCATGAGCGCCTGCCTGGCAAGTGTGAAGTCCTGAGTTTGATTCCCAGTACCAAACAAAACAAAGGCATTGCGCTATACATTCTCTAAAGATAAAAGCCTGGCTGGGTTCTTGCCTTAAACTCACCATCCAGTGTAGGAGCCGACCAAGACATTCACAGTAAACTACAATAAATGCTGCTTTAAGAAAAGGTGTATGTAAAGTGATACATGTTCTTTTTTGGAAGTTGTTTTAGGAAGCAGCCTAAAAATGAGGTACACAGTAAGTGTCCCTTCCTTCACTGACCATGTTTGTTAACCTCTATGGGTAGTGCACTGTGGCTGCCCCTTGCTTGAGCGCCTGCAGGGTCCAGAGACTGTAAATGTTTTGGACCAAAAGCAGATGTACTTCTTACGAGAACCTTGTTAAATAGATTTGCCTGTTTTATGGATGAGAATACCAAGACTCACAGAAGTCAAGTAACCCTTGCAAGTTGGTGTGTGGGATTAGCATATTGTCTTTCTAGACACAATTAGAAATGACTTTTAACACCTAATCTGAAAGAATGAGGGGGTTTTGAAATAGTGGTGCACTTCCCCTTCACAATTCATTTTTCATTGGACATAAATCTGGTGACTTTATGTCTCAGATATGGTGTGTTTCTAATAAAGAACTGCAAATGTTTGAATGAAATTAAATTTATTACAGGACTCTTTAAGTTTTGTGTGTAGAATGGCACACATTTTTAGAGTAGGTGTTTTTCAGTGAGTAGTTTTCTTTGAGAGCCGGGAGTACTTAACTTTTTTTGGATAACACCCACTAACCAACTGTTCCTACTGACTTTCTTCGTCCCTCCTGCAATAGCTTGGCATATTTTTCCTTCAGAACAACTTCAGAGTTATGACTTCTACTTTATGGTGCTGTGGATGCTTTAGAATGGTACATCTGTGAATGCTGTTCAGAATTAGTAGCTTTTGCCAGGCGTGGTGTTGCATGCCTGTAATCCCAGAACTAGGGAGGCTGAGGCAGGAGGATCACTGTGAGTTCAAGGCCAGCCTGAACTGCATAGCGAGATCCGGTCTCAAAAAGAAAAGAATTAACAGTTTTCATTCCATTGAAAATGTTTTTTTTTTGGTCGTTTTGAGACAGAGTCTCGCTATGCAGTTCAGGCTGGCTTTGAGCTCACTTTGTAGCCCAGGCTGGTCTCAGACTCCTGCAGTGATCCTCCTGCCTCAGCCTCCCGAGTGCTGGGATTATAGGCATGCACCACCATTGCTGGCAAAACTTTATCTTTTGAGACAAGGTCTTGCTACGTATAGGCTAACCTGGAACCTGTAATCCTGCCTCAGGTTCTTGTGTTGGAATTACTGTACGTGTATGTGCCACCATGTCTGGCCCAGTGAATCTTTTGAGCCTAGATTTTTAAGCTATTCCTGTCAACTTCTTCTCCTTAATAATTATTCTCCTTTACTTGCTTTTACCTTTACAGTCTTTGTTGTCTGAAAACAAATGTGCTTTCCTCACGCATCTGTGTCTCACCACCATCTCAAGTTCCCTTTTTCTGTCCTGCACACAGCTGTACCACCCCTGTGACAGTAGTAAAGGCCCGGATCCTTTTAAATTCAGACTCTTCCCTGCCCTCTAACTGGTTTGTGTTCTAAGAAGTATTGTAACCCTTAAATACATGCCATCTTTTATTCTGCCATTAGATTCTTAGCTTTCCAAGGGGAGGACTGTGCTACTTGTATTTCTTTTGCACTCCTCAGTGAATAATCCAAAAACTTGGAAATACTGGTAAAAAATTCATTTCACAGTTGTTTCAATACACATTGGGTTATTGTATGCATTATATTTTTGTTAAGTAGCCTATGAGCAAGAATATTTGCCATCAGTCTTTATTCTGACTAGTAGTACCATATAGGCCAGTGATGGCAAACCTTTTAGGGTTTTCAGTGATACAGACAAACCATGTGTGCCATAGGTTCACTACCACCGATACAGGCTTTTATGTGTGGCATCTTTTTTTCTTTTTTTAAATACTGGGGTTTTGAATCCAGAACTTTTACACTGAGTGCTCTCCCACTCGCACTCTGCGTGCTGTCTTTCTCTCTCTCTCTCTTTGAGACGGTCTCATTCAGTCACTAAGTTACTCAGACTGGGCTTGAATTTGAGATTTCCCTGCCTCAGCTTCCCAGAGTGCAGGGATTACACATCCCCACCACTATGTCAGACTTACATTATCATCTCTCATAGCTACCAAGGTCTACTATTAACATTAAGAAAACAGATTCAGAGAAGCTAGTATGAAAATATCAGGGGAAATCACTTAATTTCCATAGTATATACAGCTTTTTTGGAAACAGATCCCACCATGTTTTATAGAAAGCTTAGGTAATTGGTAACATGTAACAGATAATGGAATCCTCCTTTTAAATTTCTGACATATTATTAATCTCAGTTAAAGTTTACTATTTTGGAATTAAACATGTTTTTCTTGAAAACAAAGTACAGTTGAAACTTAACTGCCTCTGAATGCCATAGCTGTCTTTAACTATTTTTCTTCCTGTGCAGGGCTTTTTAGATGTCTGGTTGGATGTCTGGATGGATGGATGGATGGATGGATGGATGGATGGATAGAGGGAGGGAGGGAAGGAGGGGTTAGTGGTGGATAGTCATGTACTTTTGTTTCATGGATGTCTGCCCTGGCCACTGAGAAATGATTTCTCAGAATTTTGAATATGACTATACAAATACAGGCAGAGAATTGAAGAGGGGCTGAGTTGGTTATTTTCAGTATTGTCTGAATGAAGGTTTTGTTAAAGGAAATCCTGTTGTTTTGTGAATTATTTTTCATAGCTATTCTCTGCATCAGTGGCTTTTATTAAAATTATTTTTCTTATAAAGCAAATATCTTGGCCTCCTGGTGCTTTCCATAAGTTGTGTTCTTGCACTGACTATATAGAAAGAGGACACAGAACAAACTGCTCCTTGTAAACCTTAGCCCAGGCCTTGTGCCTAGTCTGTATTATGAGTGGAGAGACGTAGGGAAAAAAGGTTTTTATTTATTTTTTATTTTTTATTTATTTATTTATTTTGGTGGTACTGGGGATCAAACTCAGGACCCTGCGCTTGCTAGGCAAGTGCTTATTCCACTGAGCTATATCCCCAGCCCCTCGGAAAAAAGGTTTTTAGAAAGTCGTTACATACCAGAAGAAAATTCACAAAGGTGAGCAAATAAGAGAATGAAGTTGAAATTTTATCATTCAGAGATACTTTGCGCTGAAGTGAAGACCACCATTAGCCACGTGGGCTAACATTTCCAATTGTGTTGTAATGTTCTTGAAAGGAATATATTTGAAATATCATTGTGTAGCTTTCTGCCCCGATTATTCATAGCTTGCTTTGTTTTTTTGTTTCTTTCACGCTGGGGATTGAACCCAGGGCCTTGTCCATGTAGGCAGGTGCACTGTCATTAAGCTTTAATCTCAGCCCTTTTAAAAATGTTGCCCAGGCCAGCCTTTAACTTAACATCTTCCTGCCTCTGCCTCCTGAGTAGCTGAGATTTCAGGTGTGTGGCACTGTTTTCAGTCCCTGTGGAACTCTTAATACATTTTTTTGGTGACATTAAATCCCTTCGATAGCCATGCAATCTTACACCTTCTGTGTCTTCATTTAAAAAAAAAAACCAAACATTTCCTTTTTGCTGGGTATTTAGGTTGCTTTCAGTTTTTTGGTAAGCAAGTTGTACATTTATCAGCAGATGCTTCCCAGTCCTCTGGCTTTCTGCAGAGTGACATCCATCGTCACTATGTGGGTGTGCTTGAGAACTTTTGTTCTCAAGTGTGTCACTGTCTTCCCAAAATATGCTAAGGCGCATATCCCTAGGCTCACTGCAGGGCTAGACATCCTATAGCCTCTAATGAGTTTGTCTGTCCTTGTATCTTAGACTCTGTAGGGTAGTGGTGCTGGGTCTGTGGTGCCAGGCCTAATGACATAGACTTTGGATTTCTTCCTTTTGGTACTGGGACTCAAACTCAGGACCTTGCGCTTGCCAGGCAGGTGCTATGCCACTGAGCTATATCTCCAGCTCAGCACTTTGGTCTTTTTTAAAGCATTTTAGGAAGCAAATGAAGCCTCTTTTGGCAATACATTTTTCATGGGACCTTCATTCAGACTCTCAGAAGAAGCCAGGCACAGTGGTGCATGCCTGTAATCCCAGCACTTGGGAGGCTGAGGCAGGAGGATTATTGCAAGTTCCAGGCTAGCCTGGGCTACACAGTGAGTTTAAGGCCAGCATGAATCATATAGCAAGATCTTGTCTCAAAAAAAAGTGTTATGTAGGACCTGCTACAGGAAAAAGTACTTCCAAGTTTGTACACCATGCATTTTTTTAAGTAGTGATTTCCACATTTACTATTAAATTCTCTGTTTCTTACATTTATAACAAATCTAAAAGAGATCCTGTTACCTTATTTATACAGCTTGGAAGACAGATTTAAGAAGCTTTCACTGTTACTTAGCAGCAGATTGTGCTGACACATAGTCAATGGCCTTTCTGCTGTGACACAGCTAGGTACCCTTTGTTCTTGTTTCTTTCAGTAATCAGTGTTGAAAAACAATACTTTTATTGAGCAGGAGTTTTGTACTTAGTGAAATTTCAGGAATTAAATATGAAACGTATGTGAAGCTTTCCTTTATGGGCACGTGTGTGAAACTGTAAAAGAACTCTCATCCTCTAGATGACAGAAATCACAAAGAGTGAGTGTGCTGTGTAATGACCCAGGTATATTTGAGTCTCATGCAGGACTTTGTAGCCTCAGATGGTTGGGTAGGGTTTACATAGCAGGAAGTAAAGTACTGCATATGGGACGGCATCCATGAGAAGGGAAACTACAGTTTCAGGTGTGTTTGAGCATAGTTTATGGGGCACGCAGTAACGTCCAGCCTGAGGGAAGGATACCTGTGGAGAATAATGGGTGAGAAAAAATAACAAATAGGAAAGGAGGAGGCAGGCTTGAAGGACTTTGAAAATCTGCTAGAGTTTTGATTTAGTAGAATAACCTACAGGGACTCATTGAAGTGACTGAGTGAAGATGAAGCAGGTATAAGTAAAGAGGTGTTTGGGGAGGAGCAGTTTTGAAGTAAGGCACAGACGTACAGGGACTGAGGTACAGATACAAGGGTTTGATGTGCTGAGGCAGAGGAAGATTTTGTATTATTTGAGAGATGAGAAAATGGTACCAAAATTTGCCTTTTTAATCTTTAATTTCAGGATCTGTTTATTCAGATATTTACTCATTTATATGGAGGATGTTATGGGAGATGTGCACCAAAGGAGCTTATTATATAGGAAGGAACTTGAGATATTTACACATAATTTTAGCACGGAAGAAGTAATACAAGCTACTACGATAGGTATAGATAAAATGTTTAGTGGTGGTATTTTTCATCTGTCCATTAGAAATAGATGTGAAACACAAGTGGTTTTTAAAAAAGTAAAAATGGTCTAAGGTGGGTGTAGACCCCTTGCCCAGCATGTGCAGGCCCTGGGTTTGATTCTTAGCGTTACATATAAAACACAAATTAAATTTTTTTACTTAACACTTTGTATCAAAAATATGATTTCAACAGGTGCCACTAGTTACATTTCAAATGGACAGCCGCACCATGGCTGATGGTTTTGACTTAATGCAGCTCAATTTTAAGAAAGATTTCAGGGAAAGGATGGCATTTGAATTGTGAACTTTTGTATTGAGAAAAATGGGAAAAGGCATTTGAAGTGGAGGGATTGGCGTGGTAGTCAGGACAGAAAAGCACAGTGTGTGTGGAAGACAACCATTTTGGCATAAGCATATTGTACAGAAGTCATGTTGTAGGAAATCTGCTAAGATAGTTTGGCAGGCTTTCACCAACAGGAAGTCTCACTGTACTGTCTGGAGCAGGGAATGGTAGAAATTTTGAGCAGAAATTAATGTGATTAGAACTTTTAAGAAGATGGGTTGATACCAAAGATGGGGTCTAGAGAGAGTAAGAGACTGAGAGCAGTGGGAATGGGGAGAGATTATGGATGGGGGATTGATTGTAGATGTAGGAAGAGGAACAGTTTTATTTCCCCCTTCTCTGCTGCATTCCTCCAAACTGCTGCTTGTTGTGTAACCCATTTCCTGTTGAAATTGGTCTAGATGCTTCAAAATCCATGTTACATAAGTTGAGGGTTATGTAAGCAGTAGGCATTAGGGCATTTAGCTATGGATTTTAAGTTGTTTCTGTGTGGATGTGTAATTAAAATTTTTGAAACATAGATGAATGCAGATTATTTTATTTCAAAGGTATGCATTATAGTCCTGTGTTGATGGCTTCCCTTCTCTAAGAATTCTTGTGATGATCCAGAAGAAGCTTAAAATAGTAGGTCCCAAATCAGAAGGGCCACATTTTATTTTAGGAAATAGGATGAGGACATTTGGGAGGTTCCAAGGAGTAGGCAGGATATTTCCAAGTATGCGTTAAGTTTTACGTGCTTGAGAAAGTTGGGAGAGAGTGCTTAGTTTGGGGACCTAGTGAGGTTGAAGACTTTTGTGCTGTCCTTTAGCAGTGTCAGTCCTTTGTATTTCTCTTATTACTCTATTAAAATACTAAATAGAATTTGGCCTGAACTTTATTATTTGGAATTGTTTATAGGTAGAGTTGTACAAGTGCTTTTTTATGAACTTTGAAGTTGATCTCTAAGTTACCTCTTTAAATTTGTCTACAGACTAGACATTTTCTATACCTGTTGAATTTTTTTTTGTATCAGGAATCGAACTCAGGGCCTCACCCTTGCCAGGCAGGCACTATGCCACTGAGCTACATCCCCGGCCCACTTGTTGAATCTTTGAAGGTTGGTTTACCTCTGTTGTGTTTGGCATTTTTAGGAACAATGAGCTAGAGTTATTTAATAAATGGACATATTATCTTGATCCCAAAGATTTTAATGGTCAAGAAAGTTAGAGTCTACCTGTAGGTAATTATAAGGTGATAAATACTGTTATTATATAAAGTAGACTAGGTTATGTTGTAGTAACAGATAGTTCCAGTATTTCAGTGCCTTAACCCAACAGAAGTTTTTTGCACACTGCATGTCTCGTGCAGGTCTGCGGGAAAGTGCACTGTACAGTCACCTAGGGACTCAGTTGGGACACAGTCCACTGTTTTGTGACTGCACCATCTAGAATACATGGCCTTTTAGGTGGCTGCTGTAAGAGGAGAGAGAAGCTATACATAGAACTTTTACAGTTTCAGCCTGAAAGTAGCATCATTTCCGCTTATTGCTGGACAGAAGTACTGTCTGACTTCTAATTGCTAGGGAGTGGATGCTGAGAAATTCAAAGCAGCAAGTGGAATCGTTCATGAGGATAATGATCTCTGCCATAGGCTTATTCTGCTGTTGTGAGTGAAGATGTCAGGTGGATCAAGGTGAGACTTGCTTCACAGAGTGTAAGCTTAGAATTTGTGAGCCTTACGTAGGACACAGCTCTGAGTATGACTTAAGACAATAAGCTGTAGAAAGAAAAATCAGTTCTGAGTTGGAGAATCAATTCTTTCTGAATTGTCTGGCTTTTTACCTTGTTATATTATTGTACTTTGTCTAAGTTATTTTCATGTGATAGGTCTCTTTGTAGAGAATTTTCTCATGAGAATACAGAAAAGACTTTTGGAGCAAAATAATTTTAGAAGTAAATGTTATACTTTGTTTTTAAATCATCATTTTTAGAATCCTAAACATGTATATAGGAGGCTGAGGCAGGAGAATCGTGAATTCGAGACCAGCCTGGGCTACAAAGTGAGCTCAAAGCCAGCATGAACTGCATAGCCAGATGCTGTCTCAGAAAGACAAAAACAAACAACAACAAAAAATCCCAAACAACAACAAAAAACCCATGTATCTAGTAACGAAAGAATTTATTTTAAAAATGCTGCTAGTGTTTAAAGTAGTATTTCATTTTTTTAAAACTCAAGGTATTAGCATGCTTTTAGTCTGTGGCACAGACTATGGATACATAGAAATTTAAGCCACAAGTATGTACATATGTATGGTTCATGTTATCTAAGACTTACTGCTCTCTATAATGGTGATTCTTGTAGTGAGAACTTGATTAAGGTGAGGTGAATTTACTAACTGGTAATATAAAGGATTAGGTAAAATTATAAAGTGAAGTCATTGAGCTTTTTGTCTTTTTCACAAAATCTTTTAAATGAACTCACTTGTGGTTCCAAGGAATTGGTGTGTTCTGTGGCTGTACATCCTGTGGACTTTTATGTGTGGCAGCCTATACCTAATAGAATTAGTGCAGGTGCCTCCTGTATGTTAGGTCATTTGTTCTCACAAGACCCCATGAGAGAGTTGGCAGTGTTCTTACTTTCTAGTAAGGAAACTTCTGTGCTCAGGTTAAGGGATCAGAACGAGACCATACCACCACTGAATAGGATAATGGTGGCTCCCATAGCTTTTGTTTTAAGATTGATTGAAGTGTAGTACTTGAAGTATTTTTCCCTCTACTATGGGAGAAAACAGATTTGATCAAAACTAGCTAGTTAGGACAGTGAGAGAGAGGGCTTTCTGTATTACAGGAGAGAGTTGAGTAGGGTCATTTTAAAAAGTAGGTACTTACTGAAAGCACTTAAAGGACATATACTGAGCATAAATCTGTACAGAAATTTTTATTAAGCAGTTACCTCTGTGTTAGGGAGGCTCAGAGAAGGATAGTGGAAAAACCAGAGCTTTAAGAACGGATAGATGATCTGAGTCCTCTCTCTACCATTTTCTGCTTTCAGTGGTACCTTCCTTGACCCTTCATTTGTTTACCTCTAAAAATGAGGGAGAGGTTGTTAGGAATGTCATTACCTGGTACAACTGCTGGGGAATGAATTGAGCAAAGTAGTTTAAAGCCTTGGGGAAGAACCTGACACCAGGGTGCATGTCCAGATCAGTGTTATTAGTGGCATTGGAGACTAGGTGTCTTGCTTCCAGGGAAGCCTCTATCCAGATGGCTTGGACAGAGATTCACAGTGCATTTCTTGGACCCTGAAGTCTGATAAATTCGCTTTCTTATGCTCTTGTTGTAGGGAATGACCATGGACAAAAGTGAGCTGGTACAGAAAGCCAAACTCGCTGAGCAGGCCGAGCGCTATGATGACATGGCTGCAGCCATGAAGGCGGTCACTGAACAGGGGCACGAGCTCTCCAACGAGGAGAGGAACCTGCTCTCTGTGGCCTACAAGAATGTGGTAGGTGCCCGTCGGTCTTCCTGGCGTGTCATCTCCAGCATTGAACAGAAAACAGAGAGGAATGAAAAGAAGCAGCAGATGGGCAAAGAATACCGGGAGAAGATAGAGGCGGAGCTGCAGGACATCTGCAATGACGTTCTGGTAAGGGGCCAGTGCTTCTGTTTTAAACGATTTTCTAAATAGTATTAATTTAATGTCCAACTGTAGAGAGAGATTTCTGAGTATACTGGAAAGCTGCAAGACATTTGCAGTTGATTTTTAAGCATATGATGTGATTTTTTTCTCATCCTTTGCTTGATCAAAGATTGTTCATCACTTCTAGGGTATTTTCTTCACTTACCAAGAAGACCTGTGAAAGACAGGAGCATTTAGTCAGCATCCCTCCCTCTCTTCTTCAGAAATAGAGGCTAGGTAGACAGGATTGTAGGTAGATGCAGCACCAGACGGGCTGTTCTGTGTATTAGTCTGAATAGTGATGACTCCCAACAGAGGAGGCAGAATCAGAAAGCTGAGCCGCTTTTTAGCCTCTCTAGTCACGTCTTCATGTTGTACGGCTCTGTTTTTGTTTGAGAGTTAGGTGCATCCATCCAGCTGAGCATACATTTCCAAAGCCAAATCAGAGGTAGTTTATGGACTCTCTCCTGTTTTATGTAAGTTCTAGTCAGCTGATTGATTTCCTCTGGCCATAGTTTGGGGTTGAATGGGAGGGATGCATATTCTAGCACAAGTCATGATCATAATGTATTTCCCTCACATCCTGAGCCCACTGGGAACTTTTTTTTTCTTCCAGGTGAAATCAGGTAAAAATGAACAGTGAGGGCTGCTTTGAAGGGAAAAGAAATTCACCCTTGTTGATCTGCCTCCTCCCTGCTGGTGGCTTCTCCGAATTACTGCCCATGACACCTTTCCTTTGAAAACCAGTACAAAGCTTATCAGCCATGGGGCAGTGCTCCTCATCCCTAACCCATAATGAGTTATACCTAGTTTGCCTGCAAAGAATATTAAAACTGCTACTGCCCTTTACATCTCCTCACTGATTGGTTAAATCCCCTGATAGTTAAGCATTGCATTGAGCTTCTTTGCCTAAACTTGTTGCCTGTTGGTCATTTGGGGGTTTGTTAATGGTGCACTAATTCCTGAATGTTAGGTACATCTGGTATTCAAATGAAGTATGGCATGCATTCCAAGGGCGAGAAAGTTCCATAATTCCTGAAATGTAGACCAGCTTTTAAGAGCATCTGAAAGAATGTGAAGAAGAGCATGGTACTTACTGCCTCTTAACCAGTTTTTCAGGATGCCACATTCTAAAACAACTCTTCGAAAATATTGCTCTGTATACGAAGCTTGGACTCCTTCAGAACTACTTTTGTTGTAAGCATAATGTTTAAAGGAATTTATTATTAATAATAGTACTAGATACTTTGAGTGCTTACTACGTGCCAGGCAGCGTATTAAGCACTTTATGTACATTAGCTTACTTACCCTCATAACTACTCTAGAAGGGGGCCATTGTGGTCCCCCATTGTATAATCAAGGAAACTGAGGCTCAGGGTGATGAAGTAGGGCCATATGGATGCGATAGTAAGCAGCAGAGGGGTTTTCCCCAGGTCAGATTGATTGTAAACTTTAGTTCTTGCAGTTTTGTTCTATTACTACATTTATCCTTTCACAATAGAAAGGATTTCTTGCTTTAATAACAGAAGTTTTTGTATACGTATATATTCTTTTCTCTTTCCTAAAGGACAGGGCAGAAGAGTATAAAGTAAAAAATCACTTCTAATCCTATCACCCAGCAAACCATTATAAACATAATCCTTCCAGGCTTTCCCCCATGTATTTGTGTTCAGGTGCACATAGGTATTTTAATATTAAAATAGGATTCTTGTGGTTGTAATCTGGTTTTTCACTATTTCTTTTGATAGCCTTTCCATGTTACCAGTGTAGTTCTGCATCATCGTTTTTTCCTAGCATTGCACTGTAATAGCTGTATTGTAGTTAATCCCTTGTGGATGTTGAAAGTGACTTTTAACAGAAGAATTTAAGCATTTGCTGTTATGACCTAGGTTATGACCTAGGTTAAAACAAGTGACTTGGATGAAAAATGCTTTGCTTTTTTTTTTTTTAAGTCTTCAAAGAAAATTGGTAGTGGTAGTGTGTACCTTAAATCTCAAACATAATTTTAACACTTTGTAAATAATTCAAGATTCTTAACAATGTGAATCATTTTTTAGGAGCTGTTGGACAAATACCTTATTCCCAATGCTACCCAACCAGAAAGTAAGGTGTTCTACTTGAAAATGAAAGGAGATTATTTTAGGTATCTTTCTGAGGTGGCATCTGGAGATAATAAACAAAGTAAGTAACATTTAAAAGTTTTTGAGCAACAGTAGAGCTGTAGAGCTAGGCTTCTTTTTTTTTTTTTTTTTTAATACCAGGAATCAAACTCAGGACCTCATGCTTGCCAGGCAGGTGGTGTGCTGCTGAGCTAAACCTCTGGGCCTTAGGCTTCTTTTGTAATGACCTTAAGGTTTTGCTTTATCAGTTCACTGTGGATACTAACATCATAGTAAGCAGAATTTAAAAGCCCATAGCATTGTGATGGATGAGGTCATGGGTGTTGACAAATCAAGATGTATCTAAGGAGCAAATATTGAGGGCATTAAGGGTCTGATTGTGGTGCATTTGGGCGTTGATTGGTAGTTCTTTTTAGAGGCAAAACTTTATAATGTATAGTAGTCTATCCTTTACTGTGGTTTTGTTTTTCCCAGTTTGTTATTCAAGCTCAGTTATGGTCTAAAAATATTAAATGGACAGTTCAAGAAGTAAATGATTCATAAGCGTGAAATTATACACTGTCCTCAATAATGGATGAAATACGCCATCTTCCTCAGGAGATGAATCATCTCTTTGCCCAGCATATTTACCTTATGTGTATTACCTGCCTGCTGTTCACTTAGTTGCCATCTTGCTATCAGATTGGACTCTGCTTGTGTTCAGATACCCCTTTACAAACCAACTCCAAAGTGCAAACTTCTGTTTTTTATCTTATAGCTGTTCTGTGTTGTAATTAGCTATCTTTAATCTAGTGTGCCCTATTGTAAACTTACTAGAGGTCTGTGTGTATAAAAAAGTTATGCAGGCTTTAGTACTATCCACAGTTGTAAGCATCCACTGGTGTCTTGGAACATACACTGCACAGATAAGAGAGACCTACTGTATTTGAGGGTATAAAACCACTATAAAAAAAAGTGATGCGTTTCTCTGATAATTGTAGCCTACATTAAGTGCCTACTGTATGCCAAATACTTTGGAATCCTATCTATCCTCATATAACTTCAAGACAAGTGAAAGTCTGCCTGTTTTTCTAAAAAAGGAAGGCATGACTTAATGACTAGAGGGTTTTACTTGCTCCAAACCACAAGGCCACATACCTAGTGAGTAAAAGTTGGGGGTTGAAGGTTGTGTCTGCTGACTGTATAAGCCTGTTTTCTGTTTACTAGGGCATAATGTTTTTGGCTTTCTCTCTTTGTTAAAGGTTATATGTGTGTATTTTAGCTGTAATTGTCTTTGTTTACCCCAACACATTTAATATAGTATACTACTCAAGATAAACATTTAATAGACATTTAATTGAACGGTAGTGGCACTGACACCTCATTTTTTTTTTTTTTTTTTGCGGTACTGGGGATCGAACTCAGGACCCTGCGCTTGCTAGGCAGGCACTTATTCCACTGAGCTATATCCCCAGCCCCTGACACCTCATTTTGATGGCTCATTTGCCTCAGCCTAGTTTGTTACAGTAATTTGTTAGTGAATCTAATGTGTAATGCAGTCTTTAATTTTTATCATCTTTCTTGCAGCCACTGTGTCAAACTCCCAGCAGGCTTACCAGGAAGCATTTGAAATTAGTAAGAAAGAAATGCAGCCTACACACCCAATTCGACTTGGCCTGGCGCTTAATTTCTCAGTCTTTTACTACGAGATTCTGAACTCTCCTGAAAAGGCCTGCAGCCTGGCAAAAACGGTGAGAAGGACCCTTGGTGGTCTCTTTTCGTAGAAAACAGTGTGGTGCTTTCTAATATAATTAATTTTTATCCCGTGTAGTCTCAAATTTTTAAAAAAAAATTTTTTAGAGGAGGTTTATCCTATGAAAGAAATATACATTATTTGTGATTCCTTCATAATAACCTGCTGACTTTGATTTGATTACTGTTTTTTGAGGATGGTGGTAGAAAATTCTAGGTGAGGTTAGTTTGTTGTTTCTCATCAAACTTTGGGTCTTGGTTATATATTGTCATCCTTGTTTGTCCTAAGATGGGAGACTATGGCCGTGTAAACAAGAAATCAGGTGTTTTTTCATGTGCTTCATGTTTATTGTCTTTCAACCTGTGCACTGCCTTTTATTTTTTAAATTTAGAAAAGGTGGCTGAAATGAATTGCCCTAAGTTGGCCACTTAAGCAAATCAGGTTTAGTGAAGATCTTCACTCTTCTCGTCTTTTGTATCTACAGTTTTTGAAGTTTTTTTTTTTCCTTTTTTTTTTAAGAGATTACTAGAAATTTTTTTAGTAGTCAAAAGAAATTGCAGTTGGGCATGGTGGTCAGTGCCTGTAATCCCAACAATCTGGGAAGCTGAGGGAGGAGGATTGGATTGCAAGTTGGAGCCCAGTATGGGCACTTTAGCAAGACCCTCTCTCAAAAAATAAAAAAATGCCTGTTGCCCTGAGCGCAATCCCCAATATGGCAAGATAAAAAGGAATCCCATGAGTTTGCCTAGCAGTAATAATGCTTACTTACTAGGTAAAACAAAAGTTATAATCCAGGAACTTTTATCATTGTTGGTTGGTGCTTTATAAATAACGCATTATGTGCTTGTTGAAGAAACAAGTAAAGAAAGTAATAATAGCCTCGGTTCCTCCAAAATACTACAGAACAAGAGAAACAGTAATCACTTATTGGCAGGAAAAAGAGTTGGCCTAAACTCACCTCAGAGAACTTGTAGATTGCCTGCTAATGGTTGTTTGTTTTAGGCATTTGATGAAGCCATTGCTGAATTGGATACACTGAATGAAGAGTCCTACAAAGACAGCACACTGATCATGCAGTTACTTAGGGACAACCTCACTGTAAGTGTGACTTTGCGAGAGTTTAGGGTCTCTTTCCTATTTCTCTACTCAGTAGTTCATATTATCAAAGATTCAAGAGGAATTCGTATTATGTAAAATATGGCTAAAAGTATAAACTCTGTTAAATTAGTTATAAATGATTGCTGATGTTTTGACCTTGGCAGTCATCACTACAATAAAACAGGAGGCATTTGAAATGGTTGAGTGAGATAAGATACAGACCGTGCCACCGTAAGTTTTAGTCGCTCTCCTTTGATTATAGCTTTTTTTCTTTTCCCTTGCAGCTTTGGACGTCGGAAAACCAGGGCGATGAAGGAGATGCTGGGGAGGGAGAAAACTAATGTCTGTCGTGCTTTGTGATCTGTTCAGTGTCCTCTGTACCCTCCACATATATCCCTTTGTGTGATAAAAAGAAAAAGAAAAAAAATTCGTACGTCAACTTTTCGATTTTTCACAGCCTCAATCTAGCAAAAATGGTCCATGGGATAAACAGCTGGTATCAATCTAAAACTCAGATTGGTCACATGAATGCCACAGCGTTTTGAAGTTTTGATTTTGATTAACATTGACAGGATTACTGTTTAATTTTTAAAAACTGAACACTGTGATTATGGGGTTTTGTAACTTAGCAGAACTCTTACTGGTAGAAAAATAGACCTGAATTATGTGTAACTTTTTGGGAAATTTAATCTGATATCAAAATAGTCACTAAAATACAATTCTGTTGTAAAGTTGTACAGAAAGTTATAGATTTTATTGTGATGCTGGGACTTGGAGTGAGGCACTTACCATTTGGCATCCAAGATTCATGATCATTCACAGTAATTCTGCTGTGGTTCAGGTTACAGGCACTTGACCAGTATAGGCTGTTGCCACTCTAAAGTTCATAACCACAAACATCTAGTGTCTTCCTCTGAGGAAACGCAGCCTGAAATTGAAATCCTTTGTGGCAGATAACTGGGTTATGACACCGTGAAAAGGTCCAGTGCTCCTGTAATGGGTTACTAAACTCCCTTTCCTATGGCAATGTTACTGTTTGTGAAAACAGTGGGGTCTTTTTTCCTTACTGTCACTCCGCTAAAGAGGGGAAGGCCACCGTTTGCTGGATAACACCTTTGAGAATAACGCTCTGTGGAGATCGATCACCTCTCACCTGAAGAGTACTCGAGAGAGTACTTGGTTTGCCCTAGCTTTGAGCATTTGAATTTTGAAATCAAAACATTATTTCCCTTGTCCTTTTGGCTGTTAACTTTGGTTTTCTTTTCCCTCTTTATGTCCTGCTTCCCTACATTTTTTTCTTTTGGGATTTTCTCTTGGTCTTTTGTTCACTTTTTGTACTGTCTGGGCAGGGTGAGAGATGTTGGTGAGCAGGCCTTGCTTCAGAGAGTTGTTGAAGAGCTTCCGGCCTTTCTTCCAGTCCTCAGCACGCTTGCTCTTCAGTCACACCATGATCTGAATCCAAAACAGTTTTTCCGGGTACTCATGATTCCTCCCCGTGTGGCATCCAGCCCTTACAGTAATGCTTGTGTTTGTCACGAGGTCCAGGTGTGCTCATCCAGCTCAGTTCTCAGACATGTCTAAACAAGACCCTGTGATGCAGGGAAGTTGCATGGACACTGCCATGGAGAGAATCAAGATAGCCAGGCCTTTTGGCCTTGCAGTTTCACCCCATACCTTCAACATTCCATGTAGCTGTAGCATCCATCTGTTTGTTCATCTGCTGAAATGAGAAAACATGCACTGATTTAAAACAAACCAAAAAAGAAAAAAAAAAATCCCTCTCCTCTCTCTAGCTGAAAAAAAAACGTGCAGTTCATACTTGGCGCTTGAAAATGCAGTAGTGAATGTGGAACCAAGCCTGTCTGTATATCTGGTAGCTCTTTGCTTTGTTTTTCCTTACCAGTGTTCTGCCTAACGTTTGCTTCTGTGATGGTTATATTGCCTAGCAAGCACACCCGTGGTTGTGAAATAGTATAGCAAAAAAGAAAACCCCCTGGTTATTGATGTACTAGGTTTGTGTATGTCTTTTAAACAGTTCTAGTTTCACCTTACACGGAATAATCAGGAAAAGTGTAAAAATTCAAAAGCAAAATAAAAAATTTTATCAGTTAGTTGCTTGTGGATTGCTGTGTTAACACCATCTTTATCGCTGCCAGATTCTAACTGTTGTGATCACTTATTTTTGGCTCTTATTTTCTTTAAAAATAGGAAAATGGGTTTATTTTTATTCTTTAAAGTCAGAAGTCAAGGTGTGGTGGCAAAGGGGAGGAAGCTGTAATATTCTACCCATTACTTACTGCCTCCACCTTCCAAAGCAAACCAGGTGTTAGGTCCTCTGCAGCTTGTAAGAGTTAGTATGGACAACATTGCTTTCATTTGTTGTTTTTTGTTGTCTTGAGACAGGGTCTCTCTCTGCAGTTAAGGCTGGCCTTGAGCTCACTTTGTAGCCCATGCTGACCGCCCAACTTGCAGGGATCCTCCTGCCTCAGCCTCTGGAGTGCTGGGATTACAAGGCATGCACCACCATGCCCAGCACAACATTGCTTTCAAGCCCCACTCCTTTTTAAAAGAAAACTGAAATAAAACCAAGCTAGAGATACAGTTAAACCTTCTAAGTCTTGGTCATCTCCAAGGTTAACACTTGTGCCTGACTTACGTCCTGTTGCTGTTTATGATAGCCTAAAGTTACTGTTTCCTCATGGGAGATTCCCTGCTCCTTCTAAAAATACCCGTATTTCCCAGGAGAGGAAAAAGCCAGGATAAAGGAGTGGGTTTTTTTTAGCCCCAAATTAGAATCAGTGCTTCCTTCCTGGTATGGGGCTGGACAGCCTGACTGCCGTTCCTGTGTCCTTGGGAGCTGTTACCTGTGGGAACCACCCCCGACAGGTCAGTGGGAACTTGCCTTGTTTCAGAAGAGAACAGCAGGAGAGTGCCTAGGAGAAGCAAGGTGAGGTATTGGTCTCCCATGGAGTTGGTTTTTAATAACAGTTTCCCACCGCGTGGCTTGTTGCTGCAAGCCCAAATTGACTATTTTACAAGATAAGGGCGAGCTTCTTGGCTCTGTTGAGCTGTGAAGTCCCTCCTGTAGCTGGGTCGCAATAACGCCCTGTTGGAACGCAGGAAAAATGGTTTAGGCCACAGAAGTGGGAGGTAGTGTTTGAGGAAAGAGGCCTTGGTAGTGTAACAGCTAGTGTTGAGGAAGACCTTAGTGGAACTTAAAAGGCCTGTGCAGCCTTCCCTCGGTTCACAAGGGTGGAACTGGGCCAAGCTGTTTGAGAAACGTTAGCCGCCCGATACTACTCTGCACACAAACATTGAAATAGGATGTCTTGCTAGGATTGACCTTGGCAAGAGGGAGCCTTTCCCACTTTACAGAGAAGGAAATGGGTGCAGAGAGGGAACGAAAGACCAGGGATTCGGGCCTTGCCTGCATGCAGCTCGGTCCTCCGCGTTTACGTAGCGGGCTGCCCTAAGCCAGAATCAGAGCGGGGCTCTGCCTTCGGGGCGGGGTCAGAGATGTCCCCCACCTGCGCCATTAGAATGCCAGGGACTGCAGGTGGGGTGGGGCCAGGCGCTGGTGATTGGTGCGCAGGAGCCCCGGGGCGGTAAAGGGAAGGGGCCCCTGGGCGGTACGGGGAAGGGGCGGGCCGGCGCAGCGGACTGGAACCTCCCGTGCGGCCGCCCGCCATGCACGCCGGCAGCCAGGGCCACCCCCTCTCCTCGCTCTACGTGGGCGACCTGCACCCGGACGTGACCGAGGCCATGCTCTACGAGACGTTCTCTCCCGTGGGCCCCATCCTGTCTATTCGCGTGTGTCGCGACGTGGCCACCCGGCGCTCGCTGGGCTATGCCTACATCAACTTCCAGCAGCCAGCAGATGGTGAGCCCCGGAGAGCGCAGGTGGAGTGGGAGGGGCGTGAGGCAGAGACGGCCTTCCGGAATAGGCTTTCCTCGCGGAATAGGCTGCCCTCGCGTTCGTCATTTCATTTTGCGGTCAGGGAAACTGAGGCCTAGAATTAGGGTGCCAGGAGGTGTGCCGCAGAGATTAAGGCCAGGGTGAGACTACTAGGGATACTGGAACCAGGCAGGAGTGGGTTGAAACCCAGCAGCTGTGCGGCTGCTGGGCGTGTTGCTCAACCATTCTGAGATCTGTTCTGTCTGTCGCTTGTCAGATCTCAGGAAAATGGGGGCCCTACATACCTTTAAGAGTGGTTGTGAGATTCAGAGCACCTGGAGGAGCTGGGCATGATGGGGCACACCTGTCATCCCAGCACTGCGAGACTGAGGCAGGAGCATCATGAGTTTGAGGCCAGCCTGGACTGCATAAGGAGAACCTGTCTCAAAACAAAAGAGAAAGGCACCTGGAGAGGAAAGCACCCACGACGACACAGCTGGAGAGTAGGAAAGCCTTGTGCTCCCTCCTTCTATGGCAGCCTGAGGTGGGGTCTACATCTGGTGCCTCCACTGTTCCTGTCTTGGAAAAGCCACTTGCTTCCTGCAGCCTCCTCAGGGCTGATAGGGTTAATTAGAGTTTGCCAGCTTAGTACAGTAGGTCTACACTTCTGTTGGGAGTGGAGGAGAAAGGTTAAGAGCCCTGCTGGAGCACTCTGCTAAGCCCTGAGCTTGGCCAAGACCACCCTCGACACCACTTTATAAAATAAGGCTTTAGGCCTTATTCCCCAGTAGTGTAAAGAACTGAAAGCTGGTGTTGATGAAATAACATTTGGTACATGGTATGCATTCAAGTGATAACCTGAAGAAAAATAGTGGCTGCACCATTCTGGTGCAACACTAAAAACAACCCCGAAATGCCTGTCCCAGCCAAGTCCAAAGTAATGCACTTTGCACCAGGTCTAGGCGGGTGGGTGGGAGGGAGCTTCCCTTGAGTTGGGGTTTTGCTGTGACTAAGCTGGGCTCTGGGATGCCTTCTGCTGTGCTCTGCTCTACACGCTGCCTCTTTCTGTCTTCCCCCAAGCCATCTGCAGGCCCCATGAGTGAACCGACCTGATCTTTTGGTCCCAGTTCATAGAGGGAAGAAGCGGAAGAGGAAGAGCTTTGCCTCTGGGTGCTCTAGATGGTCTAGCTGGAGAACCCAGACCTCCTGAGACTTGCTCCACCGCAGTCCCCTAGCTCCCTCCTTACCTCTGAAACTAGCAGAGCCCCCAAAGAGAGGGCAGCTCTGTGCATATTCTTGGGGAGGGAAGGACGTAGCAGTGGCAGGAGAGTACCGCAGGCTGCTGTTTCCGAACACACTGCCATTTACCAAACAAACAAGGCCTGTATGCCTTACTTTTCAATCTGATCAATACTATTCTGACCTGGAGGTAGATGGTATTGTGTCCTTTTTCAGATGTAGAAAGGTAGGTAACATCATCATACTTACTTCACAGATAAGGAAGTAGGCTTGGCGAGGTGGTACTCAGTTCCCTGAAAGCCAAACTTCTTGGGGAATCTGAGCTGTTATTTAGCATTTTATCACTTTTAATTTTCTCAAAATGCTGCCACCCTTTCTCGTATGAACCCATCCTTGACATTCTTATTGACTCGGTGTGCTTTAGAGACCAGAACAGACCTGACTGTAGCCCTGGCCTTTCAACCATTCAGACACCAGGCTTTCCCATCTCTTAAGCTGGGGTCAGGAATCCATGCTCATGGGTGTCGGTGAGGCTGTAACGGAAGATGGGCGGAGGCTCACCATGTATGTTAATTCCTCTGCTTATCCCTCTGAACTTTTGGGTTCATATCTCAGGGGAGACCCAGACAATGGGTTTGATTAAGCACCGTGGAGGTTCAGGGTCAGAAAATCCTCTTAACTTGCTCCTTTCCCTCCTTTGTTCCTGTCCAGCGGAACGGGCACTGGATACAATGAACTTTGAGGTGATCAAAGGTCAACCCATCCGAATCATGTGGTCTCAGCGAGACCCAGGACTTCGAAAGTCAGGTGTGGGCAACGTCTTCATAAAGAACTTGGAGGATTCCATTGACAGCAAGGCTTTGTATGATACCTTCTCCACCTTCGGGAACATCCTCTCTTGCAAGGTGGGTCGCCTTTAGGGAGGATCAGTGTCAGACACCTGTGTGGTAGAGGAGTGCCAGTCAACACGCCATTGTACAAGGTTTACAGTTTATAAGGATGATGTCAGCTACAGCAAATGCTTGAACCTTAGCTGTTCTTTCAATTGATCTTCCTAGATCTATCAGAGGTTCTACTGGCTGTCTAATCACCCTCAACCTTTATGGCTATCAGCAACCACCATTTATTTAGCTCCAGATTCTCTTGGTGGTTTGGGCTGAGCTCAGTTGGGCAGTTGTGGCTGTGGCTGGACTCCCTCATATGCCATCTGAGATGGGTAGCGCTCTCCATGGGCACATGTGGCAGTAGAGTGGCCAGCTGTCAGCTGTGGTCTTCCATCCTCCAGTAGTAGGCTAGCACAGGCCATTCTCATGGCATTGGCAGGATCCCATAAGACAGAGTAGAAGCTTACCAGGCCCCCTGAGACTTGAACTCAGATCTAGGACACCAACACTTCTCCTGCATCTTATTGGCCATAGCAAATCACAAGACCAGCAAGCAGCACACGTTCAGAGTGAGAAGGCAGTAGAACTTAAACAAAGGCTGTAGCTACAGGAAGGCCATTAATTGAAGCCATCACAGGAATGAGTGGACCACATCTTGTTTTTGTTTTGGTGCAGGCGGTTGAACTGAGCACTTTGCATGCGCTAAGTAAATGCTCTGCTATTGAGCTACAGCTCTGTCTCTGTAAATTCTATCATTGTAGTGGTCATGTTGTTAGTTATCATTGTATCCTGGTACCAAGAATATACATGATACATAAAAAAGATCCTCATACATATTTGCTGAGTGATTGGATGTATTGTGACTTGGGAAGGACTTTGACTAGTTTTCTGATTTTGTATAGAGGATATTGGGGAGCATAGGCCGTTTAGCAGGTCAGTGTGTGCTAACCCAAGGGCTAAAACCTGGATGCTCTGCTTCTACATTCTATGAGGGTGGCTGTCCAGTGACCCTGCAGCCTCTGAAGTGCCCTGTTCTGGAGAGACAGGGGATTTATGATGTCCTCTGTGTTAGACTTTCACGGGTTTCACTCTTCTTTCTCTATGAATGGGAGGCTTATCTCCATAGCTCAAAGGAGCAGACTGAGGCTTGAGGTACTGAAATGTGTTCAGGGTTCTCAGAGAGAGAGAGAGAGACAAACAGACAGAGACAGACACAGAGACACAGAGACAGAGACAAACAGGCAGAGACAGACTCAGAGACAGACAGACACAGACAGAAGACACAGACACAGACATAGAAACAGAGACAGAGCTGGGCATGGTGGCACACGCCTGTAATCCCAGCATTTGGTAGGCTGCTGCAGGAGGATCATTGCAAGTTCGAGACCAGCCTGGGCTACAAAGTAAGCTCAAGGCCAGCCTGTGACCCTGTCTCAAAAGACAAAAAAAAAAAAAAAAAAAAAGCGCAGAGACACAGAGAGACAAAGAAGCTTCCTGCTTTTGAGGGTCTATGGGGCAAGTTTTTACAATGACAGTAGCAGATATGTCATGTACTTTCTATGTACTAGCTTTTCTGCATACATGGCCTCATTGAATTTTCCACTATAGTCCTTAAGGTATACATAAGGGTTACACTGGAGGGCAGAGAGATTCAGAGTTGAGGTCGCTTGTCCACTGTTACATGTTGTACAGGATGGAGTTAGAACCAAGATTTGAACTTGTGAGTTTGCCAGATTAGCTAAAGCAAACTGAATAGGGAAGAGCATGTCTTCCCCCCTTTCCTAGGGCTGGAGGTTCCCTGACAGAAAGCTCTGTGCAAGGCAGGCAAACCTCTGCAGGCTGAATGAAGCACTGTTGTTAGAAGACATGTAATGTGTTCTGACAGGCTGTCTAGGATGGTGACGCTTTTAGGAATGGGTGGAAGCTAGGCTGTGAGGGAAAAGGGTGGTCACTGTGTAGTTGGGTGACTAGAAGGAGAAAGCCATCTGGTGGGTCAGGAAAGGTTTCAGTGGCACAGTGGGAAGAGTGTGTGATCTGAGTCAGCCCACTTGAATACAAAGCCCAGGCACTTAGCAAGGAGGCAGCATAATGTAGTGGGTCAGACCTAGGACTTTAAGGCCAGATGTTTTGGATTCAAATCCTGTCTCTTCTGTTTCCTGGCTGTGTGATCTTGGGCCAATTGTTTAACCTGGCAATGTCTCAGTTTTGTCTAAAGGGGACATCTTCACTACATCTTCACTGTGGTGGTGCTGAATTGATTTATGACGTTTAGCCCACGAAAGGTTAAACATCTAAGGGATAACTACAATGATGAAGAGGTTACTTCTTGTGACTGCTGACGTTGGGCAGGTTAGTTATTCTCATTTTCTCTCTGAGGCTCAGAGGTTAAGAATTGCCTGGAAGAATTCACCTGGCAAATATAGCAAGGTAATTTGTGATTCCCTTCCGGGTGCTCGATACCCAATGGCATCCCAGGCAACATGACTGAGTCCAGCTGGTGGAAGAGCTGGAGCTTGAACTGAAAGTGGCTGGGGATGGAGCGGGATGGGGGTGTGTGCTGAGCATAGGCTTAGAAGCAGGATTTGTTGTGTAGGACCCATTGGAGCACCTCAGAGGCCAAGTCCATAGACTTCTCTGCATAATAGAAACCACTGGAGATCAAAGGGACCTGGTTAAAATAACATTTTAGAAAGAGAATCTCTGCAGTAAGTGTGGGGCTGAAAGGCTGGGGTGTTTTGTAGGCGGAGAAGGCCCCTGAGCTGGGGTAGTGGCTTCTGGGGTGAGTGGAGCAGTGGTTACCTTGGAGAGGGGGTCAGTGGTCTTAGTGCAAGTTCAACAAGGGGGATGGTAACTATATGAATAGAAGGTCTTTCCCTGTTCTTGAGTTCTGTCCTTGCAACTCCGGCTGGAAAGGGCGCAGCACAGAAGTAGGATGTTGTGTTAAAAGGATTCAAACCAGTTTGTTATTGAAATAGTATGTGAACTGGTAAAATCTAAACAATGTGGAATGGAAGAAAGCAAAAAAGAAGCCATCCTGGAAAGCCCTGGTCCCCTGAAATGAATGAATAGTTTTGTGTGTCTGTGTCAAAACTTCCCATATATAGATAGCTTTAACCCAAACGGCTAGATGTCTTTTTTCTGCCTAATACTATATCTTACAGATAACTTGTCAGTTGGGTGATCTGGCCCGTGCTCTCCAGCGGTGTACATGTGGTGACCTGGTGTGAATGAACTGTAATTTCTTTAGCCAGTCTTCCCTTGATGGATGGATGTGCAGGGTGTTCCCAGTGTGTTGTTGGAAGCAGGATTCGGGTGTGAAGGTCTGAAGTAATGCTCTGTCCGTTGTCTCAGTTCAAGCTGCAGTGCGGGCCAGGTGAAACCTGTGCTCACTGGAAGGTGCTATTCTTTCTCTGCCCTTCATCTCTGAGCTTCACTTTCTCATCTCTAGAATGGACTGCTGTGTAATGTAGGACTGTCTTTTCTTTCTTCTTCCTCCTTCCCCTGCCCTCCCTTCTCTTCCCCTCTCCTCCCCTCTCCTCTCTTCTTTCTGCAGTACCAGAGATAGAGCCCAGGGCCTTGTGCATGCTAGCCGGATGCTCTGCTTCTAAACTGCGCTGCTGACCCCCAACGGGACTGTCCTTTCCGTGTAACACAGCAAGCTCAGCGACTGGTCATTATCTCCCTTGCCATCATTTTCTCCCTGAACCCCCTGCTGCATGTTCTCTCTTTTACCCCCCATGCCCAGGTGGCGTGTAATGAACATGGCTCTCGGGGCTTCGGCTTTGTGCACTTTGAGACCAACGAGGCTGCACAGCAGGCCATCACCACCATGAATGGGATGCTGCTGAATGACCGCAAAGTGTGAGTGGCCGGGCCTGAGGGAGGGGCTGAGCCCAAAGGGACAGCATGATGGCATCACCAGTGAAAGAGCAATGTTCCTTCTGCCGTCTGCTGGGCACTGGATATCGGGCAGCAGTCTTTGTCAATGAAATGTGACTTCAGATGAATTGCTCGACCTTTCAGGGACTCTTTACTTACATAAAGCTGAAACTGATGATATGTGTTAGAAGATTATTCTAAAATTTAGCTTTTTTTGTGGTTTCTTTGTTTTGGTACTCAGAATCAAACTCAGGACCTTGTGCTTGCCAGGTAGTGCGCTGTGCCCCTGTGCTATATATCCCTGCCCTCTAGAAAACTGTGCTGAGTGAGAATTGAGGATTTTGAAATGTGAATTTTCTTTCTTAAAGCTCATGTGCTGTTTTGTGGGATTTGGGGGCAGAAAGAAAATTAGACACGTGCTTAGCCTGCCTATCTCTCCACTTTACAGAGGGGAAAGCTGAGATGCAGGTGCTGGGGAGAACCTACTTCTGGCTGGTCCTTTCCCCTGGTCCTATTGGTCCCCGTCTGGTGGCATAGCCTTGTGGTCAGTACTGCAGAGTAGAGGTAGCTTTGGGCTGTGAGGTGCACTGGGGTGGGGGGGTCTTTTCAGCCTGTCACCCTGAATCTTGTGGGGCTTTTTCCAGTTCCCAGAAAGATACCATTTTTGTTAGCAACCATTCACTTACCTCTGCTACTTGGTTTTCTTCAATTTTTAGTGCCTGGAACAACTTGCTTATGTGAAATGTGCTGTAGGTACCACTACAATTTTCTAAGCTTAGTTTTTTTTCCCTCCTTAATCAAGCTACTTTCCTGCTAGGCATGATGGTACTTAGTTCCAGCTACTTGGTAGGCTGAGTTAGGAGGATCACTTGCGCCCGGGAGTGTGAGGTCAGCCGAGGCAACATAGTGAGACCCCCATCTCTTTAAAAAAAAATCTTTTTGTACATGGGTTTTTAAAATTATTGTATTTATAGTTTCAGTCATTCCCATACAGTGATACTTGTATTGACCATATCTGATTCACTTACCCCTGCTTCTCAAGTATGTGTTAAATGAATGTATATGTTAAATGAATAAGAAAAGTCCCATGACATGAGTTCAACCCCACTTTTATAGGAATGACACTGAAGTTCACAGAGGTTAAGTAACTTGCCCACGGTCACACAGGGAGGCAACTGCAGAGTAAGGATTTAAGCTTTTGTTTGAATGTCAAGTTTATGCTCATATCTTCTGTGCTCTTAGCTGCCTGGTATGTGGTCATTGTTCTGTGTACGTTTGTCACAAGAATGAAGTATTCTGAGCCTCAGATGAGGGACAAGTTCTGGAACATAGTTTCTTGTCTGTTTGAGGTAGCTGGGTTTTGGACATACTCAGTCTTTGGAATATATCCCTGCCAGACTCCTGATGAGGGGACATAGACAGCATTGGGCCCTGAGTTGCCCAGAGTTGCTGGGTGGTAGGGGTCAGGGTGAGGGGTGGCTGAGGGCTGGCAGCTGCCTACCCTGTTGGTTTGTCCACAGTTTTGTTGGCCACTTCAAATCCCAGCGGGAGCGGGAGGCAGAGCAAGGGGCTCGGGCCCTGGAGTTCACCAACATCTATGTGAAGAATCTCCATGTGGACATGGACGAGGAGGGCCTGCAGGACCTCTTCTTTGAGTTTGGTGAGCAAGTTCTGTAAGGGAGAAGGGGGAGCCCGTTGTTCCTCTTCCCAGCCCAGGTCTGGACTTCCTGAGAGTTTGTGGTAAGGGAGGGAACTTCCTGGGGCTTCTTCAACTCCCTGCTGAGCCAGGTTGGTCTTTTCCAGGAAACATGCTG
Organism: Dinomys branickii; assembly: GCA_004027595.1. Lineage (NCBI taxonomy): Eukaryota > Metazoa > Chordata > Mammalia > Rodentia > Dinomyidae > Dinomys > Dinomys branickii. The sequence goes on along the minus strand of PVLD010003539.1, from coordinate 96,466 downwards.
AGTGTGAAGGTGATGCGGGACAATGGTGGCCACTCCCGGGGCTTTGGTTTCATTAACTTTGAGAAGCATGAGGAAGCCCAGAAGGTAGGTGCCTCCCCCGTGGTCCTGTTCTGAGGAAGAGGCAGAAGCCAGCACTAGGAAGAAGGGAGATCGGGCGCAGCCCCACCCCCTGCTGCTCAGGGAGGGGAAGGACAGCCCCCTCTTCCTAGGCTAAGCGGGGTGGGAGAGTCCCCCACATAGGCAGTTCCCTTCCAGGCCATGGTGTAAAGGAGAAAGGTTTTATTCTTCCTTGGTTACCTCTCAGCTTTGAAGTTCAAAAGTTGAAAATTCAGGCAGGGAAGCAAAAGTCATACTTGTATGTAAGCGTTTACTAATGAACTAACTGCTTACATTATCAGTTGCACACAATTTTCATTAATACCAGTGTAAAATCCTAACCTCTGGTTCATTATACATTGGGACCTGACTTTTCTGCTGATGTTTTGTGTGTGTGTGTGTGTGTGTGTGTGTGTGTGTGTGGCTAAGCTAATGAAAATTCAGCTTGGTGTAAATGGATTATAGAGGGAAGTTGCACATCTGCAGAAGATGCAGAATTTTGTGCAAACTTTGGATCTAGCTGGGTTAGGCTAGTTAACTGAAGAAAAGAAAAATCAATGATGCTTAAGAAACAATTCTTTCAATAGGAGAAAGCGCTTATAGTTAGCAAAAGGGATTCTTTTGTGCTGTGAAATACAACAGGAAGGGAAGGATATTGATACTGTCATTTTTGAAAGTATTATGCTTGCTGTTTTGTTCCAGTTATCCATCTGTAGTTGCAGTAAGGACCTAAACTTAAGTTATTTTGTAATATACTATTTTCTTAGAGCAGTTTTAGGTTCACAATAAAATGGAGTGGGAGGCACAGATATTCCATAAACTTCCTTCTGCACATCCACAGCCTCTCCCATTACCAACTTTCTCCAGCAGAGTAGTCCATTTCTTTTTTCTTTTTTTCTTAGTCTTTTTGAGACAGGGTCTTGCTATGCAGTTCAGACTGGCCTTGAGCTCACTTTGTAGCCCAGGCTGGCCTCAAACTCGCAATGATCCTCCTGCCTCAGCCTCCCGAGTGTTGGGTTTACAGGCACACGCCACCACTCCTGATTTGAGACTCTGTCTTTAAAAATCTCAGTCAAGTGTGGTGGCTCACACCTCTAATTCTAGTGCTCTGAAGGCTAAGGCAGGAGGATTGAGAGTTTGAGTCCTGCCTGGGCAACTTACTGAGACTCTGTCTCAAAATACAAGATAAAAAGGGCTGGAGATACATGTGGAGTTCAAAGTGAAGGCCCTGGGTTCCCTTCCCAGCCCCTGTCCCCCGGTGTAGTTCACCGTGAAACTCAGTTCCATGTTTTCAAGACGTGGATGCACTCTAAAGGGCTGTTATCTTGGTGCTACTTACTCAGCTGGCAAGGCCAGGCTGGGTTGCAGGTGGCCCTAGGCCCAGAAGGCAGGACTGGGGGCCAGGGTCCTCTTTGGGCGGTGGCCAAGCATGCTCTGTCCCGCCCCAGGCTGTGGACCACATGAATGGAAAGCAGGTGAGCGGGCAGCAGCTGTACGTGGGCCGGGCCCAGAAGCGAGCAGAGCGGCAAAATGAGCTGAAGCGCAAGTTCGAGCAGCTGAAGCAGGACCGGCAGACCCGCTACCAGGTAGGGTCAGGACGCCTGGTGGCGGCCGCCTTGCTGTGAAAGTGGCCGTGCTTAGGGGGTTCCCAACTGTGACTGCTTCCTCTGGCCATCTACTTCTGGGGGCTTGGCTGGGGCCGGAATCAGGAGCAATGGGGTGGTCTCCACTGCCTGGCTTGTAACAGTGGAGGGACAGTGAGACAGAGGATTGTTCAGATTACCACTGACCTCACAGTTGGAATAATCCTTTGTGTGGGACTGGTCAGCATTCTTTGACTCTGCCCACTCAATACCTGTTACATCCAGTAGTCATGGGAAACCAAAGTGCCTCACGCATTTCTAAAAGCCCCCACATGAAGTCCTATTCTAGGTACCAAATAATTAGGCCACATACGTTACATCCAGATGTCACAGTTTTGTGGTCATTAAAGTTATATTAGCCAGGCATGGTGGCACATTCCTGTAATCCCACCACTCAGGAGGCAGAGGCAGGAGGATTGTTGTGAGTTCAAGACCAGTCTGGGCTACAAAGTGAGCTCAAGGCCAGCTGGAATTGCATAGTGAGACCCTGTCTCAAAAAGAAAAAAAAAAAATGTATATATATATATATATATATATATATATATATGTATGTATATATATATATATATGTAGTTAATAAATTGTATTAAGGTTAATATTGTAGATGAAATAAATGTTTCTAAAACTTTTAATAATATCTGTAGGCTGAGCATGTTGTGCATGCCAGTAATCCTGGCACTCAGAAGGCTCAGGCAGTAGGAGTGTGGATTTGAGGCCAGCTGAGGCTATGTAATGAGTTCAAGGGTAGTCTGGACTACACAGTGAGACTTTTCAAAAAACAAATCAAGTCAAACAAACCAAAAAAAAAAAAAAAGATAAAAACTGTAGATCCCGGGTCAGGGATGTAGCTCAGTAGCACAGCACTTGGCTGGCAAGTGTGAGGTCATGAGTTCAATACCCAGTACCAAAAAAAAAAAAAAAAGTTGTAGATCCCTCACAGAGAGGGTCATGTGTGCATATACCTGATTGTGTATATGTGAACACTACATGTATGCATATACCCATACACATATAACCACACTCAGTACTTCTCAATGAGGGGGAGTCTCCCTGTGCCAGGAGATCTGACAGTGCCTGGAATTTTCGGTTGTCACATCTGAGGGGAAAGGTGCGTGTGGCATCTCCTGGGTAAAGGCCGGGGATGCTGGCAGGTATCTTATGCATAAAACAACCTGTGTAATAGTGACACAAAATGTCACTACTGCTGAGGTTGACAAATCCTGATATGTACCCAAAAACACATCATTGTACATATGTAACATTTGTAGGTTTTCTAGACTTACGGAAGAAAATACTCAGCATGTAGTCAGAGTGAGCAGGATATTGTCCAATTGTATAGTCTAAATTCTGTTGTATGTTCCCATGCTTTTGTGGTTGGGAGGTCAGGGAGGAGGACGTCTGGGTCCTGGGGGCAGCTGTCATTCAGTGGCGAGGAGCCCGAGCTCGGTGGTCAGGCTCCCTGGGTTAGCTGTATCTTCGCCGCTTGCTATCTGGTCTGAGAGAGTGTACTTATGTGTTCTTCAGTTTCGCCATCTGTAAAATGAGATTATTTCCTTCTATTACGGTTGTTGTGAGGATTACACATTAAAACGTGTGCAAGAGCTTAGAGGGGTCCCTGGTTTCGGGTCAGGGAAATGTGTGAGGTGCTGATGGGCTGCTCGCCTACACTCGGTATGAGGTCTGGAGCTGGCCTGTGAGAGCCTCTGCGCAGCTCCATGCTGCCACTCCTTCAGGAGCGCTGTGCTCCAGCCAAGCTCGCCTGCATGGGACTCAGGTCTCTTTCTTCGGCTCTCATGTATGATCCAAGCAGAGGCTGGGGCCATGTGGCTGTGTGAAAACTGCCAGAGGCTTTGGGAGCTGTGAGCCGCAGCCTCCAGCTGCCAGTGTGCAGAGAGGTTGGGGTGAAGCCCAGGGCTGGGCTGGCAGCATGCTCAGTGTCCCTCCTGGCCGTGACAGCCCCTACCTGCCCAAGCTGGGGCTTGTGTGGATGCTTCCATAGAACAGTATTCCCTTCCTACAGGGTGTGAACCTGTATGTGAAGAACCTGGACGACTCCATCAGTGACGAGAAGCTGAGGACAGTGTTCTCTCCCTACGGAGTGATTACCAGTGCAAAGGTAAGGGCCACAGTGGCCCCTGGGGTAGCCTTTCTTTCATTCTCCCTCCCGTTCCCGCCAGCCCTTCACCTGGCTGCCATGGAGTGGGTACTGAGCCCTTCCCCCAGGGCTCTGTGTGGCTGCATGATAGCTCAGAGTCTACCTGCGGCCTTGTCCAGCTGCAATCTGAGCAGCCTCCTGAGCCTCGCCAGTGGCTCACTGTGCAATTCCCAACCCTGGCTTCTCATTTGAATCCTAGGGACTTCTTCAGTATGGACACCTGGGTCCAAGTGTAGACCTCAGGTTAGGGCCCAGGCACTTTACAAATTCCCCAGATGCCAGGTGTGATGGCACACACCTGTAATCCCAGCACTTGGAAGACTAAGGCAGGACTACTGTGAGTTCAAGACCAGCCTAGGCTACATAGTGAATTCAAGGCCAGCCTAGACTACAGAGTGAGACCCTATCTCAAAAAACAAACAAAATCTCAACAAACAAAATAAAAGTTCCCCAGATGATTTTAAGATGACATAATATGGCAGATGCTGTGGCACATGCCTGTAATCCCAATTACTTGGAAGGCTGAGGCAGGAAGAGCAAGAGTCTGAAGCCAGCCTGGGCAACTTTGTGAGACCCTTTCTCAAAATTAAAAGGCTGGGAATGTAGCTGTTATGGTTGATACATTGTGTCAACTTGGGGAATCTGGAGGTTTCAGTCCATACTCGGCTGGTTCTGAGGCAGAGTGGCACAAGGCAGAGGGCAAACTGTTCAGGGAAGCAGAGCACAGCAAAAACAACCAGAGCAAAAGGGAGGAATGGCTGCAAGCAGCCTCCTTTTCTCCCCTACATTGTAAACAGCCTACCCCCACTCAGGGGTCATGAACCTCTCACACAATCTCCATGCCCTCCTCCTCTTCTACCTGCTCAGGATGTTTACAAAGTAAGCACACCAGCTTCCTGCTGAATCACTCAGTGAAACCTCCAGATTCCCCAAGTTGACACAATGTATCAACCATAACAGTAGCTCAGCAATAGACCGCTTGCCTGGCATGCACCACAAAAAAGACTGGGTTGAAACTTAATGGTAGAGTGTTTGCCCAGTATGGGCTCCATCCTCAGCGCCACAAAAAACGAAGCATGAAAAACCAAACAGATGACTGTGAATGTTTATTCATTCTGTACAAGGCTCTGTGGGATGCCCATAGGAATGAATCCAATGAACTGGATGTGGTCTGTGCCTCTGAGGAGCTTATAGTCTACTGAAGAAGTCAGACCATTGCTAACTCCTGTATTTTAAGATGGGGGTTGAGCAGAACTGGAGGTAGAGCTTCAGGATCTCAATGGGACAGGAGCGGAGGCCTCCTGGAGGAAGTGTGAGCAGTGCCAGGGTTCGACTCAGCTGTAAGGCGGTAGAGAGCCACAGGTAGGAATGAAGAGTCTTCCCAAGAGATCAGCATGGGTGATAGACAGGCCTGGGCACCAGCAGGTGATGCGATGGTTGGGTTCTTAGGAGGTGGTCGGGAAGTTCTTTTGTCTGTTGAATCTTAAACTTGCTGTAGGAAGCCAGTGCTTGTAAAAACACTTCAGCTTTTTGGGTTGTGGGCCTTTTAACAGATAGGACAGAAAACTGTAGGACTGAGTAAATTTGATTTGGCATGATAAAACATGCACAGGCCCTCTTTCTCAGTAAGTGTGTGCATGTGGCATAGTACTGTGGTTGAAAGCTGATACCTTTGAGTTGACCTAAATCCCAGATGGACCATTTCCTAGCTTAGAACCCGAGGCAACGACTGTCTTTCTGTGTACCCACTTGTGCCATAGAAACAACACTGCTGCTCAGCAGGCTGCCTGTGGAGCATCTGCATATCGTAAGCGCTGGAGTATTGATTGTTGTGATTGTTTGCCACCGAGAACATGTAATTTCAGGAGATTAATTGACCTCGAGGGTTCCTTGAACAAAGGGACAGTGTAAGTTTGGAATGCTCAGAGTTGAGGCATACCTGGGGTGATCATCCTTCTAGTAGACCACCATGTCATAAGGTGGGAATTTTATATATTTTCTATTATAAATTTTTTTTAACAAGGACACCATTTTATCTTTTTGGTACCAGGAATCAAACTCGGGATCTTGCACTTGCCAGGCAGGCACTTGCGCCACTGAGCTATATCCCCAGCCCTTTTTTATTGTAAATCAACTATTATATACCGCTAGCAAGCTCAGATTAAGTTCTGTTAAAGTGTTATCTTTGCTAATTTTATTATCTTCTTTTTCATACCAGGGATTGAATCAGAGCCTTCTGCTGAGATACATCCCCAGTTCCTTTGTTACTTTTTTACTTTGGACAGGGTCTTGCTAAATTCCCCAGGCTGGGTTTAAACTTGCAGTCCTCTTGCCTCAGACCCCAAGAGTGCTGGGACTACAGACGTGTGCCACCACGCCTGGCATATACTAACAGTTCTTAATAGAAGTTCTTAATAATATTTTTGTGTCAGAACTTCTTTGGCTATCTGGTAAGACTGTGGAACTCTTCTAAGAATATTTTGTTGTTTTGAGACAGGGTCTCACTATGTAGTTCAGCCTGGCCTTGAGCTCACTTTGTAGGGTAGGCTGGCCTCGAACTCACAGCAATCCTGCTGTAGCCTCCTGAGTGCTAGGATTATAGCTGTGCGCCACCACGCCCAGTAATAATATTTTTAAATACATAAAATTAATAGTATTATTAAAAAATTGAGGGCCGGGGATATAGCTCAGTGCCTGCCTAGCAAGCGCAAGATCCTGAGTTGGATTTCCATTACCAAAAAAAGAAATTGCATTGAAATATAACTCAGTACTTAAGCAACAGTAGTACTTTAACACATTAAAATGAGATCTATTAAAGCAGCAGTTAGCATAAGTGGTATTTTGAGTTCAGTAATGACATGAAAATATTTGATTGTTTTTGACAGTTACCAGCATGGCTAATACTACTGATTCTTTTGTTCTCCATATTCATAATAGAAGGAAATGGTAGCATGAAAATAAAGTTGTCAGTTTTTCCCATTCACAGACCCCCTAAATTCTACCAGTGATACCCCTGACAGGGATGTGTGGACCCTCAGGTGTGCTGAGAAGTGGCAGTTTGAAACACACTGAGTTAGAATGTGGCTTCTGAGGGGGCAGGAGTTATAAAGAGCTCTAGTCTTTCTAGAGTGTGAAGCAGGCCAGTGTCTCGACCCTAAGAAAGGTTAGAAATGCAGTATGGATCTGACCCTTGAAGAGAAAAAGATAACTAGTTTTAAAAATGAAATCTGGCTGCAGCCTGGAGTTTAGGTAGTACGCTGTAGCACAGGTGCTGGCGGTGTAATAGTGAACAGTATTGCCCCCGTGTTACTGTTGCAGTTTTGACAACTGTACCATGCTAACATCAGGGGAGGCTGGGTAAAAGAGATATAGCAGCTCTCTGTACTGTTTTTGTAAGGTTTCTATAAATTTAAAGTTACTGCCAATAATGTTATTTTATTTTTTTGTTTTTGGTGGTACTGGGGATCAAACTCAGGACCCTGTGCCTGCTAGGCAGGCGCTTATTCCACTGAGCTATATCCTCAGCCCTAATAATGTTATTTTAATACCAAGGCTGAGAACAGACTCCTAAAGACCCTGGTGTAGGGCCTTGCGGAGGCAGTAGAGGTTACCAGCAGGCTGAGTGCTGGCTGTGTACAAGCCCCTGGCTAGGTGACTGTGCATAAGTCACTCTTTATTTTTATTTTTTATTTTTTTGAGACAAGGTCTCAGTATGTGGTTCCTGCTGGCCTTGAATTCACTAAGTAGCTTGAGTTAGCCTTAAACTCATGGCAATCCTCTTGCTTTTAGCCTTGAGTGCTGGGATTACGAGAGTGCACCCCTCCACCTGGTGGACAAGTTACTCATGAATCTCCCGTCCCCCCCACGGGAAAGTAGGGGCCCATGCGCCCCCTTATAAGGAGGCTGTGTGTGAGCTGAACGGCATGTCAAGTGCCCAGCACGCAGTAGGCCTCAGGAAAGTTGGAGTGGACAGTTGTCCCACTCGATTCCTCATGGGTCTGCTAGCTGTGGGATTCAGTCTTGAGGAAGGAGGGGAGCACAGCCCTGGCACTTCCTTCTCCGCCCCCAGCAACCCTTGTCTTGTCTTGCTTTTAGGTGATGACAGAGGGTGGCCACAGCAAGGGATTTGGCTTTGTGTGTTTTTCCTCTCCAGAAGAGGCGACAAAGGCCGTGACAGAGATGAACGGGTGTATCGTGGGCACCAAGCCGCTGTATGTGGCATTGGCCCAGCGCAAAGAGGAACGGAAGGCCATCTTGACTAACCAGTATATGCAGCGCCTCTCCACAGTGCAGGCCTTGGGCCGCCCTGTCTTGGGCTCCTTCCAGCAGCCCAACAGCTACTTCCTGCCTGCTGTGCCCCAGGTGACAGTCTGCCCATAGCTCTCACCCACCTCCTCCAGACAGCTCCCTACAGCAGGGAGGTGGGGAGCTTCACAGGCAAAAAGTAGGCAGTGCTGAAATGCGCCAGACAGGCTATTCCAGCCTCAGCATCCCCATCTGTAGGGAGAAGGGTGGTGCTGCTGTCGGACGGCACCTTCTAGTCTGAGAGCAGTGCACAGAAGAAGGATGTGGTCAAATGAGACTTCGCATTGAACAGAAGGAATCTTAAATTTCTTTTACTATTACCAGTTGCCCTCTGCTAATGTACCAGTGTTTATGATGACTTGTCTCAATAGGCATATAGTATGTAGCATTCCCCTAAAGTAGACGGCCGTTTTGTCGGGGGCGCCCGCCAGCACCTCCCTTGGCTGCTGTGCTCGGAGGAGCATGGCTTGGGAAAGTGTAAGATGCTGAAGGCTGCTGGCTTAGTCTTCCCTCCCCTTTAGCAGTGGCTTGAGCTGGCACACACTAGAGTAGGATGTGTCACCGTCTTAATCCAGGCCATTGGACTAGGCCTGATAAGGAGCAAGGATTGACGTCTGACATCACCCTGAAGGGTTCCGGGCTCATGGGCCCCCTGAGATGGGAGGAAGGAGCCTGCACGCCAGCTCGGTAGGCTTTTGCTAGCCTGGAGGGGAGAGCGCAGTCTTGCAGTGCCGTCTCTCAGGGTGTGCAGCTCCTTACCTAGCTTGTTGCAGAGCCCCTCATTCTGTGGTCCTCTTCTCCCACACAGACTCCAGCCCAGGCTGCGTGCTATGGTGGCTCTGGCTCCGTGACCCCCGTCCAGCCTGCCCCCAGGTGGCCAGCCCAGCCCCAGAGACCTTTGTGTGAGTGACCCAGCCCCCTGCTACCTTCAGCCTGCCCTGCGAGTGTGGGCAATGACAGGCAATGTATCACATAAGGGCCAAGCGTGGCTCTGCCATCTCCTGAGTGGGTCACTTCACCTCTCTGAGCCACAGTTTCCTCTTCTGATTGTGGGCCTGAAGGAGATGTGTATAAAACACCAGGCACAGGGGCAAGCCTATAAGCCAGGTGGGGTGGCCGTGATGTGTATTTCCAAAGACTTTTCTGATTTATGACTGAAAAGTCTGGCACAGCTGAAAAACTGAAATTCCTCTGGTTGTAGTGTGTGAATGGCCTTTCTCTTTAAAAGCCAAGTTCAAACTCCCTTATAACTGTCTTGGGACTAAGTGTGTGGTGATAGTTCTTATGCCTTTTGGGACTCTGGGTAGACTGGAACTGGGTTTGTTGTAGATTTCCACACCACCCCCAGCTGAGTTCACCCATCTCTCTCCCATGAGTTTCTGGTTACCCTTCCCAGCCCTGGAATCTTAAGGATATTTTGCCACTCTGACCGCCTCCGCCACCAACCTTTCTCTTTGCATTTTTCTCTGTGCCACAAGCCGTCTGCCCTCCCCCTGCCTCAATGGTCCGGCCACCAGGCTTGCCCCGGCGCCCCCGGGTCCATGTCAGCAGTGTCAGGCAGGCCTCTACCCAGGTGCCGCACCTGGCAGCCCACACCAAGAGAGTGGGTGAGTATGGGCGGGGCAAGGGGGTGGGACTCAGAGGGGGGGCGGGGCAAGGTCTTGGTGCCGGGGTTGCCGCTGGAGGGGTGTTGGGGCCGGCCTTCAGAGTGACTTGCCTTCTTGGTGAACCAGCTTGACTTCGGAGACTGTGAGAGTAGCGCAGAAGTTGGCTTGCCCTCCAGCCCTCCAGCTCCCGAGATTCAAACTCCTGTCCCATTACCTATTTAAAATAGTGTTGAAAATCGGGCAGTTATTTTATTGTGGGAGTGTTTGAGATCACACATGCAGAACGTGAACCTCAGAAGTATTACAGCAGTTGTGACCCAGGGGGTAGATTTTGGCTCGAAGGCAAGCACACCTGTCCCCTCATTCAGCAGATGTTCTCACATCTGTGCGCTGCTCTGTGCTTGGCGCTGGGAATTACACACGGATGAGTTAGGTACAATCCCTGATATGAGGTGGCTGGCAGGTTTGGACACTCCTGGTTATTTTTTTTTTAATTTTGGTAAAATACACATAAAACTCACCATTTAACTATTTTTAAATGTACTAGTCCAGTGACATTTAGTATGTTTACACTGTGATGCAAACCATCACTGTGTCCATCTCAAAAACATCTTTTGTAGAACTGAGACTCTGTACCCATTAAGTTCCCTCCAGCCCCTGGCAACCACTCTTCTACTTTGTTTCTGTGAATTTAACTACACTGGGTACTTAATATAAATAAATGATACAGTATCTGCCTGTTTGTGGCTGGCTTATTTCACATGCCACAATGTCAGCAGATTCGCTTATGCTCTAGCCTGACTTAGCATCTCCCTCCTTTCGGAGGCTCATAATTGTTTTCCTATAGTGGCTGCACCATTTACACTACCACTGTCAGTGCTCAAGTGTGTCAGTTTCTCTTCTAATCTATACTTGTTATTTTCTGTTTTGTATCTTTGATAGTAGCCATTAAACTCTGCTTGTTTTTTATAGCCAACATTGGTACCCAGACTATGGGCAGGGCAGCGTGCGCTACAGAAGCGCCGTCTCTCCTGCCCTGCACGTGTTCCTCAGCTGTACACATGGCCCATGGGGTAAGGACGGCTGCTAAGTGCGGGCTCCGGAAGTCCTGGCTCAGAAACGTGGCTAAGGTGTTAGCTTTTTGGTCCTTTGTTTGCTTTCTTGTAAAGTTTCCTTACGAGTGTGTACAATCACGAACTATCAACCTTACTAACAGAAGAGGAAGGTAGGCCAGGGTTATAATTTGTTTACTAATTATGAATTATTTTGCCTAGGTTATTACCAAAATTAATTTGGACTTCCTTAGTATTTTTATTGAGCAGCAAGGAAAGGTATTCTAAGAATATGCATGCTGGTCATGGTGGCACATGCCTGTAATCTCAGCACTTGGGAGGCTGAAGCAGAAGGATTGCTGTGAGTTTGAGGCCAGCCTGGGCTACACAGTGAGTTCAAGGCCAGCCTGAACTGCACAGTGAAATCCTGTCTCAAAAAAAAAAGAATGGTGAGTAGTGATAGGATGTAATTAGGCTTCAAAATAGAACTAAAAGTATCATGATTAAATGAAAGACTGCATCTCCTTGTCTTAAAAACGTCTCAAGTTCAGCATTATCTAGAATTTCAGTGTGTCTAGTTTGAGTTTTTTCTTGTAAAATGAACAAGAGTAATTTTTAAACAGCAAAACCCTTTTAAAGTTACTAAGATGCGGAAGGGTCAGAAGTGTGCTGGGGGTGTTTCCAAGAAGCTACCCGATAAAGTGCTTTGTTTGCTACAAAGTGATTAGTGACGCATGGGTTTCACTTGGCAACGTTCATCAGGGTCTTTATGGGCTCATAGAATGTCTAGCTAGAGCATATTTTTGACTTCTAACTCATGTGCAGTTGGTACGGATTTTGTACACCAGTCCCCTCTTCCAGAGCCTTCCTGGAGGCCTATGTTTACCTAACAGAGTAAGTGTTTGGAGCCTGTTCCCATCTGTGGCATTAAAGGGTGTGTCCCTCGCTCCACTTGCAGGTCCAGGAGCCTGCCGTGCACGTCCCTGGCCAGGAGCCCCTGACCGCGTCCATGCTGGCTGCAGCACCGCTCCGTGAGCAGAAGCAGATGATTGGTGAGTGATCCCCCTGCTGGCCAGGGAAAGCAGGGCTAGGAGCTGGCTAGCCTGTCAGCAACACCCTAAGTGAAGTCAGATGTGAAGATGAAGCTTGGTTTTTGTCACTAATGAAGCTATTGGGTGACCTTACCCAAGCCACCTTGACCCTCTAGGCTCCTGTTCTCTTGTCTGAAAACACTGGTCAGACTAGTTGTTCTAAGGCTCTTTCCAGCTCTGCCATTCTGTGATTCTGATGTAGGTGAGTGGGGCTCAGGGCCAGGCAGCAGAGTAAGGGTGTGCTGGAGTTGGGTATTACAGGTCTTCATACCTCCTCTAACCGGAGGAGGCTTTGCCTGATTTCATCTGTCTTCTGGTGCCCACTGCAGGGTAGTGAGAAACAGCTGTGTGCTGGATAAGTACGGGAGGTTCTCACTGGTCTCTGCATTCCTTGTGTGGGTCATCTCCAACTCGAGTCCGAGACGGGTCTTGCTAAAGATGCTGCTAACTGTGAAGAAATGAGCAAGCTTGTTCCTCTTTGTTGGGTTCTTTACTGCGTGGCCCCCAAGATCTCCAGGCCCTTCAGTAAAGGCCCTTACTGGCACCACACCGTTGTCTCCTCAGCTTGCTTTATTAGGGTTTTGCCACTTCACATCCCACCCCACTTTCATCCCATCCCACCCCTGTGTACAGTTCTTTGTAAACACTGCCACTGTCCTCATGGGAAGACCCCTCACACTCGATTTAAGGCTTTGATCCTGGCAGATCAAGGATCCTTGACCCTTCACACAGTGCCAAGGTGGGTTGGCACCAACCAGAGGCCTTGTTGCTAGAAATACTTCATGGTAGAATGTGAGTTTATTTTCTGTATTTCTCATTGTTCCCCTCCCTGAAAAGTCTCAAGTTCAGAATTACCATATCCTGTCTAGAATTAATGTCAGAATTATTTCTTGCAAAATGAACATGAGGGCTGGGGGTATAGCTCAGTGGCATAAGCACTTGCCTTGCAGGTGCAAGGTCCTGAGTTCGATCCCTGGTACCGGGGGGGGGGGAACATGAACATGAATAGTCTTTAAAAAAAAAAATACTGTGCTCACTGTACTTTTTTTTTTTTGTTTTGTTCAAGATGAGATCTCGAACAGAGATCTCAGGTTGGTCTAAAAATTACCATCTTTCTGTCTCAGCTCCCAAGTACCGGGGATTACAGGCATATACGATTGTGCTTATACACAAGAGTACACAAGACTAGTCTTTAAATAACAATTTTGTGTCAGACCCCCCCCACTGTAATTACTTTACATGTATTACCAAATTTCTTCAAACCATCTTTGAAGTAGGGTTTGCTCTGCCTACTTTCTAATCAGGAAAAGAAGTCCCAGGGAGTAAGGTTCAGTGACACAGCCTGGGAGAAGCAGTTCCAGGACAAGAACCCACCTGTCCTTCCTGCTCTCCATGGTACAACTCCTGGGTTGCTGGGGTGTGAGCCAGATGTGTGCCTAGCGATCAGGGGTTGTTCCACACAGGGGAGCGTCTCTATCATCTTATCCCTGAGGTTTATGCTGCACTGGCTGGCAAGATCACAGGCATGCTGCTGGAAATCGACAATTCAGAGCTGCTGCTCATGCTGGAATCTCCAGAGTCCCTCCAAGCTAAGGTAGGTAGGGCAGCAGGAGACCTAAGGACAGGGGTTGTTCTAGACATGCTAGTACAAAAGAAGTTGATCTTGCTTGTAGTAATACCCCAAGACCTGCTCAATCTTGGAGTGGCAGAGGCTTCACTACTTCAGCCCATCCACAGGCTAATTCTGGGTCACTCCATAGACAAGGTGTTGGTAAAAGAAGCCGTGTTCTGACTTAGTATGAAGGCTAAGACTCTTCTGGTCTCCAGCAGTGACCCTCTAATTTGGGGCATGGGATCACATCAGCAGCAGTGGATGAGGTCAGCATGCAGATGCTGCAGGAATCTCTATGAAGGGCAGAGACTTCTCATAGCTTGCATGCTGTGTCGGGGGAAAGTCAAGGTTCTTCTGGGAGCCTGCCGGGGCAGCTGTACTAAACCCCTCCGGCGTGTATCCCACAGATAGAAGAGGCAGTGGCGGTGCTGCAGGCACACCAGGCCGCGGAGCAGCCGAAGACGTACATGCACTGAAAAGGCTGGGCGAAGGTGGGGGCGCAGTGACGGCAGCTGAGCCCACGAGAAATTGAATAATGGGCAGAGCCTGACTTGCAGAAACTCACTGTCCTGTATCGATGGCTGGCTTTATCTGGCGTGCCCAGGCGTCCGAGGAAGCTGCCGGGATCACAGAGACGATGCACTGTGAGGGGAGTGGTGCAGAAAGAGGAGGTATTTGCGCCAGCTGCCCTTCCTGGCTTCACACTGAGCAGGCTGGACTTTACCTGAGCATCGCCTGGCTCCCTGCTGCCCTCAGCCACTTCACCTTCCTTCCTGAAGACTGGGTTCCTGCAGAACTTTAGAAGCATTTATTTTCACCCTTTCATCATCAGAAAAATCCTTGGTCACATGGCTGTCAGAACAGCATTTCCTGCTCTCAGCTCTAAGGCACTGTGAACTGTAACTTATTTCCCAATCAGTCTGTGTCTGTACTTGAGCTCTGGATGTGGAATGAAAGCTGGTCACTTAGCTGGCCTCTTTTGTTTTGTGCATTAAAAGTACTGCAAAATCTGCCTGCCTCCAGGAGGCTGTCTTCTTTTTGAGGGACATGGTAGAGGCAGGGTAGACGGTAGATTTGACAGAGCTGGGCTGTGGCTGGAAGAACAGAACCACTCCAATCCTTTTAGTACACAGAGGGTGTGTGCACTAGAACAGAACAGTCAGGAATGGGAGTGGACTGTAACGGTCCTAAACTAAAGACCGTGGCCCTTCAACAGTGTGGTGGGATGGTGAACTGGGTGTCGTCATCAAGGCACTGAGAAAATGGACTGAGGCCGCAGCCTGCATCTAACACGCGTGACAGCTGCCTTGAGTACCGTGCAGGGCAGGCAGACACCCTACGGTCAGCATTCAGCCCTGGGCTGATTGATGGAGGAAGAACCCCTCATAGAGATGTGTTAGGGTGCTTTCCAGGGTTAGGTTTCCTTTCCTCGGGTGGGAACAGGGGAGTCCCCCCAGAAGGATCTTCAGGACATTCAAGCTCACTCATTGGGGGGCACAGACCTCAGTCTCCGACCTCCCCTATACCTGAGCTGCCACAGGACAGTGACAAAGACCAGCCCAGTTCAATGGTTCTGCTCCGTGTTCTCCAGCAACAGGCTCGACTGAGTCCTCCTGGCTGTGCTGCTATTACTTCAACTCTTCCATTTTCACAAATGTTACTTCAGATTTTTTTCTGCTCCTCCAACCTCCAACCCACTGTCGCTTATACGGATTCAGACCTCTTCCTCCTAAATGCTGAACAGCTTTTCTTTTTTTAAAATTAAGTTTGTTGGTACATTTTAGATATAAATAATGATCACATTCGTCGAGGGAATTCGTACTGGTACACGGTATATCCTGGTTCCTCCTTTCCTCTCCCTTCAACCCCTCCTCCCCCCTTTACAAAAGCCTTGTTTTCGTTTTATCCTTTTATCATCTTTCCCTTTCCCTTCTTCCTTCCCCCTTCCACTTTCTTCCTATTTCACAATGCCTTCTACACAGTTTGGTCCTTTTTATGCTTTTGGTATCTCACCAGAGAAACACTGTGATATTTACACGTGTGTCTGATTTATTTCACTTAAGAGTATGGTCTCAAGGTTCATCCACTTACCTAGAAATGTTTCAAGTTTATCCTTTAGAGCTGAGTAATGTTCTACTTGTATAAAAAGACCACATCTTTTTTATCCATTCCTCAGTTGATGGCTATTTGTGTTGTTTCCAAGATTTAGCTATTAGAAACTGTGCTGCTATAAACATGGGTGCACATATATCACTGTAGTATGTTTTTAATTGTTCTGGAAAGATACCCAGAAAGGGAATAGCTGGGTCAAATGGGATCTCCGATCCTAGTTTACTGAGGAATCTGCACACTGGTTGCACCAGTCTACACTCCCACCAACAGTGGAGAAGGGTTCCTTTTTCCCTGACAGCCCTGCCAGAATTTGTTATGGGTTGATTTTTTGTTAGTAACCATTCTTTCTGGAGTGGAATCTCAGCGTTGTTTTAATTTGCAACTCTTGAATGACCAGCGATACGGAACATTTTTTTCATACATTTATTTGCTGTTTGCATTTCTTCCTCTAAGAAGGGTGTGTTCATCTCAGATGCCCATTCTTGGATTGGGTCTTTAAATTTGTAGGCTCTGATTTTGTTTTTTATTTCTTTGGATGACATGATACTCTATATAGAAGATTCCAGAAACTCCCCCAGAAGACTTAGATTTTATAACCAAATTCAGTAGCACAGCTGGATACAAAGTCAACACCCAAACATCAACAGCATTTCTGTACACTAACAACAAACTCATTGAGAGAGAAATTAGGGGAACAACACCTTTTGCAACGGCATTGAAAACAGTGACATACTTAGCAATCTAACAAAGGAAGTAAGAGATCTATACATTGAAGATGTACTCTGAAAAAGGAGATTGAAGAGGATATCAGAAAATGGAAAGATATCCCTTGCTCATGAGTAGGAAGAACCAACATAGTGAAAATGGCCCTACTCCCAAAATTGTCATACATGTCTACTGCAATCCCAATCAAAATACATTAGCATACCTCACAGAAATAGAGAAATCATCCCTAAAATTCACTTGGAATTGGAAGAGACCTGACACAGCAAAAACAATCCTACGCAGCAAAGGCAAGGCAGGGGGAACCGCAATCCTTGACTTAAAATTATACTATAAAGCTACTGTGATAAAAACAGCATGATACTGGAAAAAAAAATGGACCTGAGGATTAATGAAACAGAAGTTAACAGAAACAGCTCCAAACACACTCAGGCACCTTATCTTTGACAAAGGGGCCAAACACATGTGCCAGAAGAAAGATATCCTCTTTAATAAATGGTGCTGGAAAAACTGGTTTTCCATATGCCAAAGATTAAAACTAGACCCATGTCTCTCACCATGCACTACACTAAAATTGAAATAAATCAAAGATCTATTAAGCACTAGCTGGGTGGGGTGGCACATGCTTGTCCCAGCACTCAGGAGGCTGAGGCAGGAGGTTTGCTTTGAGTTTAAGGACAGCCAGGGCTACAAAGTGAGTTCAAGTTTAGTCTGAACTGCATAGTGAAACCTTATCTCAAAAAGACAAAAAAACCAAAGAATCAAGCAAACACTAAATCTGCTGGTAGATAAAATCCACAGAACTCTCAAAGATCCAGGTGTAGGTAAACATTGCACTAACAAAACCCTGAATGCACAGGAAACACTACAAAGAATCAACATCCTATTAAAAATCTTTTGCACTGCAAAAGAAATTACCAAGAGTGAAAAGAGCCCACAAAGTGGGAACGCATTTTAGCTAGATGTCATTTGAACGGCATTTCTTCAGGCCTGACTCTTGGCCTTCTTTCTCTCCCCACGGTCTCGTCCATCACAGCTTAGAACCACACCATCAATTTGTACTGTTCTATGACTCCATTTCTTCTACAGCCCAGTCCACTTTTGGAGACTTGTGAACCACTGATGTCGCATCCTACTTGCTTTTGGCTCTGGTTAGCACTTCCCACTCGTGTCTGTAACCAAGCTCATGACTTCGCACACCTGCTCCCTGATTTTCGGCTTCTCTTCATGTTCTTAGTAAAGTGGCTCCACCCTCCTTCTGTCCCAAAAGCCAAGACCGGAAGGATTTCCCACCTCCTCTGCCCCTGCTTCACTTTCCCTCTTGTCTTCCATATGAAGTCTATCAATTTTACCTCTGCTCTCAAACCCTGCTGCTTCTCTAAATCCACTCCCACCACTTTAGTTACAGCTCAGCTGGGCTCTTGCAACAGCCTTTCACCGGCTTCACTGCATGTGTGGAGACCTTTTCCACCCTGTCCTCTGTCGTGCAGAGATGGCTTCCTCAGAACGCAAACCTGATGTCTCATCCTTGTGCAAGTCCATCTGTAGCTGCCCAGGATGAAAGTTACATGCCTAGGAGACTCCATAGTCTGCAGGAAACCCCATCATTCCCATTCTGATGCAGTGAGCTTCTCTTGGGGTAACAAATCACGGCCCTGAAGACAATCACACTGATAGTTTCCTGTCCCTTTTCTAGAAATGTTGAGCTATAACGGGCTTTTTTTTGGCAGTAATGAGACTGAAACGGCTTTTGTGCTACAGTGCAGTGGTGGTGAACCTACGGCATGTTGTTTGTTTTAAGACAAAAGTTGTTAATGTTTGATTTTTTTCTAAACTAAGAAACTAAATTGAGGTTTAATTGCAGCGTTGGCTCTTTGTGATAAATAAGTGGGTCTTGAGTTGCAGTACAGGTACCCATCTCTTCCCGTCACTGCTACAGTATATCCCATGTCCCCTCATTCCCAGCCCTTTTTCATTTCTTCTTTTGTTTTGGTACCAGGATCAAACTCAGGACCTTGCACTTGCCAGGCAGGCACTTATGCCACTGAGCTATATCCCCGGCTCTTTTCCCTTTCGAGACAGCATCTCACTGTGTTGTCCAGGCTGGCTTCGGACCTGTGCTGTGCTGGCGTCAGCCTGTTAGTGCTGCTATCTCAGGTGTGTGCCGTGCCTGCTTGGCAAAAAGATTTTAATACCCAAACACTCTGGAGATGATGGCTGGTGAGGGTAGTGAAGCTTAGCATGTGTGTTTGTCTGAACTGCTTTTGGGAGGGGTGGAGGGTAGCTGTGAGCTGGGCCTTAGGTGTGCTGACAGAAGCAGAGGACAACTCAAACTGTCTGCTCTGCTGTGTGGTCATCAAACTACCTCATTAAGGTGCAGAAAATTTAGTACCCAGTTCAGGGAGGGAGAGCACCTTCTGGCTAGATTCTAAAGCTCCCCAGCCTCATCCTATGCCATGTTTTGTGAATTTATTTATTGTCTTTTTGAGATAGGGTCTCACTATGCAGTTCAGGATGGCCTTGAGCTTACTTTGTAGTGGATGGTCTTGAACTCCCAACGATCCTCCTGCCTCAGCCTCCCGAGTGCTGGGATTACAGGCATGTACAACATCTGGCCCCGTTTTGTGAATTTAAATGGCACTTTCGGGCCCCTCTCTTCCCTCACCATGTCTTTCCAAACAGGGTCTTCACATATGCTGTCCCCTCTACACCAGTTAATTCACTTTCCTTCTGCATTTTGAGGATTGCACCCCAGGGCACTTCGCACGCTAGGAAAGGCACTGAATCACCCTCCACCCCAAGCCCTCTTTGTATTTTTAATTTTGAGACAGGGTCTAAGTTACCCATTTTAGCCTTGAGCTATCCTCCTGCTT
Source organism: Dinomys branickii (assembly GCA_004027595.1). Lineage (NCBI taxonomy): Eukaryota > Metazoa > Chordata > Mammalia > Rodentia > Dinomyidae > Dinomys > Dinomys branickii. Next base: position 77,197 of record PVLD010003539.1, on the reverse strand, counting down.
CAGCCTCCTTAGTAGCTGGGATCACAGGAATGCACCACTATACCTGGCTCTAACTTCTCACTTTAGAACTCAGTATGAGCTGAGTGTAGTTGTGCACATTTGTAATTCCAGCGCCGGGGAGGCTGAGGCAGGAGGCCTGCCACGAGTTTGAGGCCAGGGTGGATTACATAGTGAGTTCAAGGACAGCCTGGCAGTTGAAGACCCTGTCTCAGAAACCAAAACTCAGTATGAACTCTACCTCCTCAGGGATCCTTTACCCTCCACTGTGTTCATCTCCTCACATAGGCAGATTAAAACACTACCAGATGTCTGCTTCACAGTGCTCGAGCCAGCTGCAGCTTCGCACTTGGCCGATTGTCAGCGCCCTGAGAGCAGGTACGGCACCTATTTATTCACTGCTGTCTACATAGGCCTACACACGGTGCTTGGCCTACACAGACATTTCAGTAACTCTGCTCAATGAATGGATGAAAACCCAAGAAGCAGTAACTTTTATTACCATTACAAAGTTCCAGCCATAAAGCTGAAAAGGGGTAAGTACAACAGATGTGGGTAAAAGAAAGCTTTTTAATGCAATAGTTTAAATACACAGTTCAACAAAATCAGTCACTTCAAATTAACATATTACAAAGAACTAAGAAGCTAGGAGGGGCCACTGCTGGGAGAAAAAGGCAGATTCCTGCCCAGGATGGAAGGACACTGACCCCACTGAGGAGTGGCCATAACCGCTGGGTTCTTGAAACACTTGGGTATCTATCTCCACACAGATGGCAGCAGCAGGGTCAAAGTCGGCCTCCAATAGGCAGGGCTCTGCCCTCCTACGACAGGAGGGCCAGGACTAAAGGCACTGGGGCTCAGACACAGAAGACTGTGCTAAGGATGGGTGGGGACAGCGGCTGCACCCACAGGGAGATGGCACCCTGGAGGTCCAGCTCAACAGGCTGCTCTGTGTGTAGGTGTGCCAGGACTTTTCATTGACACCCCATACAAGCCCCTGCCCAAGGGTGTAGTCTGTTCAGGTTAACTGCAAAGAAGGGGGGTCTGCTGAAGCCACAGGGCAGCACTCAGTCTGTAGCACACTGGGGCAGGAACAAGGGCAAGCGCTTTGCTGATGAGGACCTATGTGTGATCCTCCCTAGCTGTGTGAAGTAGGGATGGGGACAACACTCCAGCCTCACACTTTAGCTTGAGTGGGGAGCTTTGTGGCAAAACAATGTCTGTGCTTGACTACAATGAGCTTAATTTGAACAAATGAAGCTCCACAAGGGATGAAAGGCTGCTGCCTCTGAGGGGCTGGGGTGGGGGTGCTTCAGCGCTCCCTCTGGGGCATGCTGGGTTCAGGGACGGAAGCAGACGGGAGGCCTCGGCTTGTCTGGGAAGGTCAGGTAGAGGGTTCCTGCTGCCTTTTTGAGTTTTCACTTCAGGTTCTGGTTAACTTCCTGCTGCAATTTGTGTGCAGGGCCGTTCCTGGGCTCAATCTGTAGGAGGCTGCTGATGTCTGCAAGGCTGGATTTGTAGTCCTAATGGGAGAGGAGAGGAGTATGGGGAAGGGGTTTGGATGAAGGAAGGTCCAGCTAGGGGCGGAAAGCAGCTGAGGCAGCAGAGTGATTTCAAGCCCCTATGTGCCCGGAGCTTTCCTGGGGCCCAGGAGAAGGCACTCAGCAGGCACTGCCTCACCCCGACTCCACTCCGAAGGCCAGCAATGGCGTAATTCTGTAGCCCTGGTGGCACCTCTGGGCAAGACCTTTTACCTTGAGTGCCTTATAGGCTTGAGCACGTCTGTAAAATGCCTTCACATTTTTTCCATCCAGCTTGAGGGCTGCTGTACAGTCTTTCACTGCCTCCTTGTACTGCTTCAGGACCAGATGGCAGAGCGCTCTGATGGGAAAGAGCATTGTAGGGTTCAGTCATTTCTATGAGCCCCAAGAACTGGACGGCAGCTATGGACTGATCTCTGATTTGCTGAACACCTACTCTGTGCTCTTACCATCTTCTTTGATACAGTAATCCTACCCCTTCTTACAGATGAAAAATATAGAAAACTTTCAACTAGTTCAGAGGGATAAAAGGACTTATCCAAGGTGCTACCACTACTAGGTCTCTGAGGTGCAAACCACATGGCTTTGCATGACTCCTATTCCTGAGCCCATCTGGTTCTGTCATACTGTCTACTTCACTCTCTCTTATCAGGCACTTTTAAGCAAAGAAAAAGCCATCCTGAGACCCACCCCTTTGATGGAGTAGAAAAAACAAACACAAATACTAAACTCCAATCAATGATAAGCATGCTGACATCATGTTAGGGGGTGAAGAAATATAAACAGGTCTGCAATTTTCTTTGAAATGCACCAAGAATAATGAGAGGGACTGACAAATAGCTAAACAAAGACAAAGCAAATATAATACTATGATCAGTGATGGCGAACCTTTCAGAGCTTTCAATGATAACACATAGCCCACTGTGGCACACGTGCCACAGGTTTACCACTACTGCTATACATGTAATGTAGATGGCATTCCAAATTCTATTCTTTCAAATTTCCTGTAATTTGCAACTTTTTCACAATAAAATGCTGGGAAAAAATAATTATGTACATCAATAAAACAAAATATTCTCCATCAGCAGGAGAAAAGTACATCTCTCTTTATTCGAGCCTGGCCTTTTTCTCCAAAGACGATCACTAAAAGCACAACTGTCAGATGTCCTGGAACTTGTTCGCCAAGTCCATTCAATCCCGTTCTCTCAGTTTCCCATGGATACAGGGTATTCATTGAGCCTGATGTACCTACTTTCCCAAGTCCTTCGCAGTAGTATTTTCTTTGTTTCCAGTCTATAAACAAATGATACTACGGTGAACAGCCATGGGTGAGGGACTTCTGAGCTAGGATATGGACATTTTAAATTGTTTGTTACTGCCCAAATATTCTCCAAAGTACTGTCAACAACTGTGGTTGAGTTTATTTTCCTATGATTATACTGAATGTAGGTCTCAAACTTTAATTTCTGCCAACATGGAAGGAAACAGGACAGTCTGGTTGGTGAACTTAATTCTTTCCATCATTTTGGTTGCAGAATTTGTTCCACGATTCTGGTGGCAACTGATTCGCTTTTAAAATTTAGCTCTTTTATTGCTAAAGCTGAACAAGCACCTTTGCATAAGGTTTTTAAATTGTATGACATAAAATTTTATCCAATTTTCCCTTAATAACTTTTGTGGAATTTTTTCCTCTCATGTAAGTGGTAGAGCATGTATAAGGGGTGTTCTAAATATACAATGAATACTTAATTAAAAATTTTATTATGGTAAAAGACACAATGCCATGAATCTTCTTGCACTGCCCTCCCCTCCATTTATCCCTCTTGCCACTTTCTTTCTTTTTTTCCCCATTTTTTTGAGACAGTCTCACTATACAGTTCAGGCTGGCCTTGAACTCACAGAAATCCTTCTGCCTCCGTCTCCCAGGGGCTGGCTGGGATTATAGATATGTGCCACCACACCTTGGCTTCTTCCCACTTTCTGAGGCAGTTCTGGAAGTCCTTTTTCTTGTTTGTACAAAAAGTGATCAAAAATATGGTGATTACCACAGAATGCTATCCAGCAAGAAGGCAGGCTTATGATAACATGGTATGTCCTCATTCACTAGATCTGGTACTGAGGATTTCTGGCTCCTCCCCACAGTGAGTATGACCATAAAAGGTAAATGTTTTAGGACACTGAACCATGCAAATAGCACAACTGCTAAAGACACAAAGAGAACGTCTAGAACTGCTTCAGAAGGTGGCAAGAACAGAACAGTGGGATAAATGTGGGTTTAATTTACTGTAATAATTTTTAAATCACTGTATTTTTTGATCACACTCATACTTAGCATGCACAAGGCCCTGGATCTAAACCCCAGTACCAAAAAAAAAAAAAAAAAAAAAGGACCTGGCTTAAATCTCAGCACTGCCATATGTACTCCTTAATTCATGTTTTCATCTTCTCTAGCCTGTTTGGATAGAACTGGCCTATAACTTGGAAGAACTATTAAATAGAAGGTTCATGCTGGATCTGGCAAGTTGTAGGTACTGGGTACTGAGTGGCACCACACAGTCAAGTTTCAGCTGCACAAAGAGTAAGCCAAGGTGCTGGGCCTTGTGGTCGTCGCCTATAATCCTAGCTCTCGGGAGGCTGGGGCAGGAGGATCGCCACAAGTTTGAGGTCAGCTTGGGCTACATAGTGAGTTCAAGCCCATCCTGAACTACACAGCCAGACTGTCTCAAAAAATCCCCAAATGCTGGGCATGGTGGCACATTCCCATAATCCCAGAACTTGAGAGGCTAAGGCAGTAGGATATCTGTGAATTCGAGGTCAGCCCAGGCTACATAGAGTTCAGGGCCAGCCTAAACTACATAGGGAGACCCTGTCTCAAAAACCAACAAACAAACTGAAAAAGAGTAAGTCAGGGACAAGACACTGTTCCATAAAGACAGGTATATTGAGGTAAAATATTAAAACTACATGTAGGATGCAGTATGATTTCAGCCACAAGGCTTTAAAATTCAGTTTCTAATTAGTCCTCTACATTAAATTTATAAGCCCCACATAATCACAACCAAAAGCTTTGCAGTAAGATCGTTTTTGGAATTTGTCAAAAAGATCCAAAAACTCAGCTAGAACTGGGAGGACTGCCAGGTACGCTATGGTTGAGAAAAATGAGGAAAAGATCAGCTCTACATGATGATATAATACAAGCGTAATCAAAACTTTGGCACAGACACATTTACTTAAAGAACAGCGTTTAAACAAAATATATCCCAGTTGTGATGAAAAAAAATCCAGAACTGATTAATGGGGGTGACTATATCTTCCGGCATAAAGGCCAAAGACACAGCAAGGGGTCAGCAGCTGCCACGGAAACATGGAGCCAACAGACAGCAGCCTCCTTACAGTTAGCCGGGCGAGTCAGCGCCCCTAGTCCCGTCAGCCACAGGTCTACAACTCAAAAACCCAAACTTTCAACTTTTTTGGCAACAAAAACAGACCTAAACTGACATGAGACTAATTATCTTTCTACCACCCCATGTCACTATGGAATTTCTATGAGTTAAATTCATTTATTCATTCACTCATTGGAAACAGGGTCTCACTGTGTAGTTCAAGCAGCCTTGAACTCACCATGTAGTCCCGCGTGGCCTCAAACTCAGCGATCCTTCTGCCTGAGCCTCCTGAATGCTGGGATTACAGGCATGCGCCACTATACCTGGCTCTTACTGAAGCCTCCCACCTCTTCCTCCTAGCACTACTGCAGAGGGCAGCGAGTCCCATACAGCAAAGGGACATTTCACTATAAGTGGTCTGTGGTGTGACCTCCTGGCACAGCCTCCCACGGGCCCCTACGTCTAACCTCTCAGGCTAGCTGCGCTCCTTCCTCCTATTCCCAGGCAAGGAAACAGTTATTTCACTCTCAGGGTTGTGGGCCAGTACTCTCAGACAAAGACTGCAGTATTTCCAACAGGCGGGTCTTAGAGAAGCCATGGGGTAGGGAGCAGGATGGCGAGGCAGAGGGTCCCTTCAGCTATGTTTACACAGTAAGCACACTGCTTTTACTCACATTTTGGGGGGTGACTAATAAACATTCTAGGGAAGAGACTAAGAAATCCCAGGTTACCCTTCGGTATTCTTTAGTTTCTACCCCCTTAAGAGAGCAATACCACCAGCAGCACCTGGCTCATGGTACCTGACCCGTGTGTGAATGCCTATTTTGCACACGTGACTTAACTTCCAGGGACTGAAAAACCCACTGCAGTTGGAGAGAGGACTGTGGAACAAAACATCCAACTTCCTGAAAGCCCCCAAGCCAGCAGCTCTGCAGAAAATACCTGTTGCTGTATGTGGCGGATTCCAGGTTACTAAACGAGAGGCTTTCACTGTACTTCTCAATAGCTTTCTTATGGTTGCCCTTCTTTACAAGCTCATTGCCTTCTTGCTTCAGAACTCTGGCTCTCTCCACATCCCCAGCAGAAGGCACTAGATACAAATTCAGAAGAGGAAAGAAAACATGGGGTGGGTACCCAAGTGAGATCAGGAAGATCTCTTCACCATTATCTCCTCTGTGTTGTCTCTGACTCCCCCGCCCCCAAGACTGCCTATACTTTTGCAAACCATTCTTTCTGATCAGTGATTTCCTCAATTAATGGCTTCTGAGGAATTGAACAATTTTCATTCAGAAGATGCTGGGGATACCTGTTACAAACATGTTTATACATGCACGTAGGAAACATACACATACTCAACAGCAACCCAGGGTTGAGTCACTTTTGGACCATTTCCTCACTAATATGGTGGAGCAACAATTATTCCACAAAAGGGTAACTGGGGGGATTAGATCTGAGAATGCAAGACAAAGTACAGTACACTTAGAGCAGGAGAGTACATATTAATAGACAAGCATCTAGTTACGAAAGGCTGTAGCTTCAGGGCTTTTGAAAAAGGGTAGAAGAGCCTGCTTACCCGATTTTGGTCAGCGCCTGAGCATCCTCCATCTTTCAAGGAGAGAAAGGCAAGAGCAACATGAAACCTAATCTCATGTTTGTGTTCAAGACCTTTCGCTGCTTGGCCCCAAGTTACTGTCCTAGCCTCAGATTATCTTTAAAAAATACTGAATATTTCTAACAAGGGTAATAATACAAGAATAAAACGAAGCCCTGAACTTGCCTTCATGCTTAAGAAATAGCACATTACTAGTGCAGTGCCTGTGAGGTCCTGAGGGGCTCTCTCTAACTCAGTCTGCTCTGGTAGAAACTATTGCTTTTGATTCTGTGCTGCTTTCTTGTGTGGTTTTTTTTTGGGGGCTTTTGGAGACAGGGTCTCACTATGCAGTTCAGGCTGGCCTTGAGCTCACTTTGTAGCCCACGCTGGCCTTGAACTCACAACAATCCTCCTGCCTCAGCCTCCCAAGTGCTGGGATTACAGGCATGCACCATCACACGTGGCAAGTTTTACAATTTTTTCGTTTTTTGACACAGGGTCTTGCTATGTAACGTTCAGAATGGCCTTGAACTCACTGTGTACCCTAGGCTGGCCTCCAAATGACAGCCCCCTCGTCTCAGCCTCCTGAGTGCTGGAGTTACAGGTGTGTATCACTACGCCCGACGGCTGTCTTACTTTTTAACTTCATGTAAGGAGTAAATAAGTCTATGTATTCTTTTACCACTTTTCAATCTCCCCCCCCCATTATATTCCTGAGATTCGTCTGTGTTACCATACGTAGCTGTTTTTGCGTGTGAGCATGAGCGTCTCTGGAGGTACCACGGCAGGCTGCAGCGTGCGCATGGCTCCGGCTCCACCCGGCTCTGTGACACACACCTCGCTGCACTTGTGTTTATTCCCGCTGTTTACGCCGTGCCCTTACATCCTCCCTCCGTCTGTCAAGAATTCTGTCCCTCTCCCACCTGATGACCTCAGCACCAAGGTCTGGTTTGAGGCATCACCTCCATCTGCATCTCCTCTGTGAACCTTCCCTGACTCCCCCAAACACACGTAAGCCCACTTCTAATCTGAATGTCCTGAACACTGCAGACTACAGCACGCGTTCCTCCTCATATTCTGAAGTGTTCTGTTTCCCTGTCTCACTCCCTGAGGAAAAGCTTCCTGGAGGCCAAAAATGCCTCTGTCTTCCACGTCAACACTGAAACGCACGTGGCTTAGGGACTTCAAAGGAAGAAAATAAACGGTAGGTACTATGAAGCCCTCTAATTCATTAACACCCCACATTATCATTCTAGGGAGGGAAGGGGACTTACCAGGTCCCCACAAACCAGAGCAAGAGCTACCCAGGGCCAGACCCCCCTCTCTGGGAGAGTGACTTCCGCCCTAACCCAGGGGTGGGTTACTTACACAAGCCAGAGAGCCCTGCTCCTTCCTGCACCTCTGTAACCTAAACCCTTAGAGCGTGCCAGGCCAGGACAACTCCCTGACAACATCCTAACAGCTTCCCGGCGAACAGTCTCCTGCTGCCCAGCTTCCATCTTTTTCTTACTCCTCTTCCAGGCGTTCCCACAGGGCACGTGTTCATGGGAAAACATCACCCTCTTGTTATGGAAGTGGAGCGGATGGCCCAGGGCTGAGTTAGTCAGTCTTATTCCTGAGTGTGGTGGTACGTGCTTGAAATCCCTGCACCCTGGCATGGTGACGCGGAAGGGCTGCAAGTTCAAGCCCCACATGGGCACTTGGCAGACTGTCTCTAAATAAAAACTTAAAAAGTACAGGGGCTTTAGCTTACTATGAAGACACTCAGTTCAATCCCAGTAATGTGGAAGCGAGGAGGGAATGACTTATTCCCTAATATAGTGACCTGTGACCAACCTGACCAGAATAGACTAAGAAAATATATGAGCTACAGTTTTTGTGAAGGGAGAGAGAAAAACTTTTCTCCCTTCCTTTGGATAATTAGCATCTCTATGGCTACAGGCTGGGAATTGCTACAGCTGTTGGACCATCACGAGAGCCTGCCTGAAGGCAAAACTGACATGCACGAGGGAGAGTGGGGAGAAGCCCTGAAACAAGAGCCAGTCGGACAATGCAGGGAATGGAGGGGCACGCCTCGCCTGAACTCTCGGGATTTGTTCCTTATTTGAACCAATAAACTCTTTTTACCATTTTGTCGTATTGAATTTTTCTTCTTGCAATCAAAAACATCCTAAGCAATACATTCAAAATGCTGCCGGAGGAACAGGAACTAAAACCACATACCTGTATACCAGGCTGGACTTTGATATACCTTATACAGTTTTAAGTCTTACAGCTATGAGGTAGGTTTTATCCTCACCTCACTGGGTAGATGGGCAAACAATCTCTAGAAGGCTGAAAATTTTCATCAGCTAAATGAGGCCAGTTTTTACAGGATCCCTTTAAAGCACTGCAAGACTCTGGGTAGGGAGTTACAGACCTCTGCTCTTTGTAGCTGCAGTTTCTTTGGATTTACTTTTAGTTGCCTCTTTGTGATTCTCTGAAGGCAAGGAATTCCACCTCTTCTGGGCTGAGACAGGCACCACGGGGATCGCAGGCAGCTTCAGACGCCATTCGGACCCAAATGAGTCCATGAGTGCTCTCGTCATTCTGGAAGGGGAGGGAGGGTGACAGGGAGGTTTGCGCTCTCAGAAGGGGCAGTTACCATCCTTCCCCTGGAACAAACATCCGTTTGTAGCCTATAACATGCTGCAGCAGAGGAACATAGGACCACCCCCGTACATGCCTGTTTGGATCAGCCATCACAATGCTCCTGCCTCCGCCTGGTCACACTATCGTAACTTCATACAGTGGTGATCTGCCCTCAGAAGATTACACGTTCCCCATGAAAAGATCTTGTGCTTTCAATGCTTTACGTTTTCTCAGTAAATCTAGTACAAAGCCATGCAAGAACTACATGTCTGATTAATGCTTGGCTTCTTTTGTTGGAACTGGGGATTGAACTCAGGGCCTTTACACTGAGCTCTATCCCCAGGCAGGGCACAGACTTTTGCTTCTCCTGCCTCAGCCTCCCAAGTACTGGGACTATAGGTGTGTCCCACTGTACTTGGCTAGATTACTGTTTAAAATGCTCTCAAACTGTGACACTTCCTAGTGGTTTCCACTTCCCTAGGCTAACAGGTGAGGTCTGGACCCCTCTCCTCTGTTTCACTCCCGTTTTGTTCCACGTTCCCTCCTGGTCCTCGTGCTCATACTTCTCTATCTGGAAGAGTCTTCCACTTTCCTTTCCAGTCTTCTAGATCCAGTGTAGTTCTCAGCTTAACATGCTGCTCTGGGACCATGTCTGTTCTGTTCACGGATCTCTAGCACCAAGCCTGTCATTTGGGACCCACCAAGGCCAAGTAACAATGAATGAGTAAACAAAGCCAACTCTATACCTTTCCTGCTTCTACAGCCATGTTTGCATGTTATAGGAATGAAAATCACACACTGATATTACTACAAATTTATGGTCTCCGATTCGGCCCCCCAAACTCTTTTCCTGGTCAGCCTTGCTGTTTCAAAGCTCCTTCCATCTGTTCCTTTACCCTTCTCTATTTTCAAAGCAAACTTCCTCATCACCCAAATACAAACCTACCTGGTCTGGGTACTAAGTCCTTCCTATTTCTCTCCTGTCATAATAGAGGAGACAAAAGGGACAGCCCTTCCACCTAAGCTCTGGATCCCACCTCCTCTCGCCTCTCTTGGGGACCTTACCCAGGCAGACCTCTCCTACAATGACGCCCTTTCTCTACTGACTCTGTCTGCACTGAACTATTCTTTCTCCCTTAGCCTTTATAATGGTTGATATATTGTCCCAACTTTAGAAGCTGAACTAAGTCACTCAGCAGTTCTACTCCTAGGTTGGAGAGGACACGCCCTCACTGTGCCAGGATGCTGTTCAGTGTCATCTGAGAAGTTTAGAAGTTTAAAGGACTCAGCAGGGGGCCAGGGCCCTCACTTTGTAAACATCCTGAGCCTGTGCCAGAGGGCCACATGAGTGCGACACTCACCCAAGGGCAGGTGGCCTGCATAGTGTATAAGGGAGGAAGAGATGCTAGCTCTTCCCCCTCTTCTGCTCTTGTTGCTTTTGCGGTCTTCTGCAGCCTTGAACTGTTGCCCTGCTACCATGCCACCCTGCCTGGAGCCAGCTGATGATTATAGGCTGAAATCTCCACAAACTGTGAGCTAATCAAGACTTTCTTTGCTTAATTTTGGGTGTCAGGTATTTTGTCTCAGCAAGAGAAAAGTAAGACATTCTCAGTCCACTTCTGTGTTGATGACACTTAAATCTCTCTAACTGGGGCTGGGGATACAGCTCAGCAGTACAGTGCCTACCCAGCAAGTGCAAGGTCCTGAGTTCTAGATTCTCCCACCCCCAACAACAACAACAACAAAAAACCCTCTATGACTGGCCTACATTTTTCTGCTTTGCTCCAAACCCATTAAATGCCCAAGTACCTTCCTTATATCCCCTGACCCTCATCTTCAGACTGCAGATAGGACCCAGGGCCTTCACATGGAGCTACTTTATGTTTGTTTTCAGATAGGGTCTCACTATGTAGTTCAGGCTGGCCTTCAATTCTCTGTGCAGCCCAGACTGGCCTTTGAACTCATAGCAATTCTCCTGCCTCAGCCTCCTGAGTGCTAGAGGATAAAGACCTTTTTTGAGGTCACATTTGCTCTAGTTTAAGTCCAAATCCCCAAAGACGAGGCCCTGTGTAACCTGGCCTGAACAGCCAGGACCATGTTCAGTTCCCTACTTGCAGAACCATGCAGTATGTAATACCTTGATGTCTCATGTCCCTCACCTTTGCACCTGCTGTCTTTTCTCCTTGCTGGTCTCCTGCCCCAGACCTCTCTGTTTAGCTGACCTTCCCTGAGAAGCCCTCTCCCAGTTCCCTCACCCTTCTAGCTGGTTGGGTGACTTTCTGTCCCTAGAGCCCCTGTGCTGCCTCCTATGGTATCACTTAGCTCCTTGTTCTGGGGTTGCTTCTTATTCTGGTCTCCGGTGTTCCCCAGAGACCAGGAGCCCTGTGAGAGCAGAAGGTGGTTTGTCCCAGTCATCAGCCTGTCAGTAGGTCCGTGCATAAAGTGTTGTACATAACTGGTAGATTTCACTGAATAGCAGAAATTAAGAGGAAGCAAAAAGAAAACAGAGGGTGATGTCAAAAGTGAAGCAAGAAACCAAACATTATGGAGACAAAGATTTGCTGTTAGTTTGGCATTTGGCCTTCTAGCAGCTCACACAATGAGGGGAAACATAAAAACCATCCATGGGTCAGGAGCCCAGAAGATATTTCACCTGCAGGATCTCATGGAAGAGACACCTTACAATATCCTGACCATGTTCCTATAGGCTGTGCTGCTTATGCATGTGCCTTAATCTCCCGATTAGAGTTAGATATTTGCAGAAGAGTGGGGTCTACATCTCTGAAATTTTATATCCCCAGCTGAACCTGGCACAGTACGTTAAAGAGAGCTAAATACTACTGTGTAAATGATTTCACACATCTAGGTAAAAATCAATCTCAGTAATTTTTACTCCTTTTAAATGCCTAAGAAATACAGCCACAGATTCTCCTACATTTTCCCTACATGCTCATTAGAAGTTTCCTATGACTCACCAAAGGAATCCCTCCCATAAGACAACCAACGCAATGGTTCAAATCCAAGCAAGGAAGACAGGTTTCCATGGAGAAGTTCTACAGCGCACTGGGCTCACCTGTTTACGCCTTCTAGGGCCGACATGACACTACTGTCAATCTGCAGCACAGTCTTATAGTCGACATAGGCCTGCGGGTACCTCTCCAGAGCCTCAAAGGCAGAGGCTCGCCGCAGCAGGGGCTTCATGCTGAAGGGAACCAAGGCCAGTGCTCTAGAAGAGAAGGCAAAAATGTCATCCACCAGCTGGGCCACCAGGACTCCTGTCTTGGTTACTTTTCTCTCCTTGCTGAGACAAAATACCCAACACCCAAAATGAAGAAAGGAAAGGTTCACTTAGCTTACAGTTTGTGGAGGTTTCAGTCCATACTTGGCTGATTCAGAGGCAGAGTGGCACATGGCAGAGGGCAAACTGTTCAGGGCAGCAGAGCACAGCAAAACCAACCAGCAAAAGGGAGGAATGGCTCCAAGCAGCCTCTCTCCTTCCCTTACATTGTAAACAGGCTACCCCCACCCAGGGGGCCGTGTAGCTCTCACACAGTCTCCACGGCCTCCTCTTCCACAGGCTCAGGATGTGTACAAATTAAGCACCTCGGCTTCCTGCTGAGTCACTCAGCCAAACCTTTAGACTCCCGAAGTTGACACAATGTATAAACGATAACATTCCACCCCTTGTCAACTTGGCAACCAGACACATTTCTTTAAACCAGTTTCCAGATACAAACACATGCTTATATTAGAACCATAATATTTTGCCCCCATACAAATGAAAATTAAACACCTCCAACATTTAAAGGCACAAAACAAACACTACCATTCCCAAAGGTACAAACGGGGATACAGAGCACTGGGACCAAAGCAAGTCCAAAATCCATCGGGGCTAACACTGTCTTGTAATCCCACATCCATCATCTGAAACAACGTGTTTTACATTGCGAGCTCCAAAGGACTTGCATTGAGTCCACCCCTATGGCACTTCTGGCAGTGACAGCCTCGTTGGCTTCTCTCTTAGGCCAGCTTTGCTCCCTCCTTGCAGCTTTCCTCAGATCGCCCACATTCCTGGCTTTTCTAAACTTCTGAGGTCTCCAGTGCACCTTTTGCTTCACACTCACAGCCTCACATATTGCCCTCTCCGGGGCACACTGCCTGGCCTCCCAGGCCTTCTGAAATCTGAGTGGAAGCCTCTTTAACCTCAGAACTCTTGCATTATCCTTGCACCTAAAGCCAGGGCCACGTGGATGATGCCAAGGTCTGCTGCCACCCGGAGCAGTAGCCAAACTTTCCTCTCTCTTGGCCTTAGGGGTCTAGTGCCTGGATCGCTGGGCACATTGAATCCAATGCTGAGAAGCAAATTCTCTATGCCACCGCCATTCTGGAACCTGGGGCGGCTGGCGCCACTGCCATTCTGGAACATGGCACTCTTTGGCTTCCTTCTCAAGGCAAGGTCTTTCACCTTTGCAGTTTTGAGGCTGCAAAGGGTGGAGACTTGCTGCTTGGTATGATGCCCTCAGGCCATCTTTTCCATTATCTTGTTCCTTCATAGCAATAGAGATTTCCTCAGCCTTATCTTTGCAGTCCACAGCTTTACTGGAGCTTCCTTTCTGGTCAAAGTCACATTTTAAATCATCCTGCTGGGCTCTTTGGTCTTGACTGTCAATATAAATCTGGCTAAAGGCCCCCAACAATAGCCATGCCACTGCTCCAACATTCCACTGCCTTGAAATTTCTTTTGCCAGATTAATCAGTTCGCTGCCGCCCTTAATCTCAGTCTTTGGCAAAGTCTCTGGACACGCGCAAAATGTAGACAAACTTTCTGCCAAGCCATAACATACATCATCTGGAGTCCAACAGCCAATGCAGTCCTTCCCAACAGAAACCTCCTGAACCTGGTCTTTACTGGCAGGAGAAATTTCCGTCAGCCTTGTGGTCTTCCAAGCTCTGACCAGACATCTCCAAACCTTTCTGAACTCTTCCCACAAACAATTTCCAAAGGCTCTTGAACCACATAGTCAGGTATAGTCATAGCAACGACCCCACTCCGCTGGTACCAAATTCTGTCTTGGTTACTTTTCTCTCGTTGCTGAGACAAAATACCCAACACCCAAATTGAAGAAAGAAAAGGTTTATTTAGCTTACAGTTTGTGGAGGTCTCAGTCCATACTTGGCTGATTCAGAGGCATAGTGGCACATGGCAGAGGGCAAACTGTTCAGGGCAGCAGAGCACAGCAAAACCAACCAGCAAAAGGAAGGAATGGCTACAAGCAGCCTCCTTTACTCCCCTACACTGTAAACAGCCTACCCCCCCAGGGGGCGTGTAGCTCTCACACAGTCTCCATGCCCTCCTCTTCCACAGGCTCAGGATGTGTACAAATTAAGCACCTTGGCTTCCCGCTGAGTCACTCAGCCAAACTTTAGACTTCCCAAGTTGACACAATGTATAAACTGTAACAACTCCCTTGCAGTTTCTTCTAGGTAGGGTCATCTGTAGTACTTAGTATATTGGAGGTAATTTCTGGCCAGCAGATATTGCTAAAAATGCCAAACCTCAAAGCAGGGCTTTTCAATTTAGACTAAAATGAGGATGGAAAGAGGGCAAAGTGCCACAAATATTGAGCAATTTGTGTGCATATGCTTCAATTCCTCCAAAAATGATAAGCCAGGCATGGTGGCACATGCCTGTAATCGCAGCAGTTGGGTCACTGAGGCAGGATGACTGTGAGAGTTAAGTCCCCTGGACTACACTGTAAGTTCAAAGTCAGTTTAAACTACATAGCAAGACCTTGCCTCAAAAACACCATACACACACCCCAAAATGACAAACAAGAGCCTCATGGCTTTCATGTTACCATATATTTTTACACTGTGACCCAGTAGGACTAACAAACAGGATTTGCAGTCATCAAAGGTGGTGTCTAGATTCCACCTCTGCATTAACCATGTGACTCCAGTCCCATTTTCGAGAACTCAGTTCTGGCTTGGGAAAGAGGGTAAACTAGGGCCAGGGATATAGCTCAGTGACACAGTACCTGCCTGGCAAGCACAAGGCCCTGAGTTCAATTCCTGGTACCACACACATACACACACAAAAGGGTAAACTTACCCCAAAGAGTGATTGTGAACACTCAAAGAAAGATACCTACCACACACCCCATAAGCATGCACCCCTTCCTGCTCCTCTCCTGTCTACCACCAGGGCATGAATCTAAGGCAATGTCACAGCTACCAAGCTCGAGAATCCAAGCTTGGGTGGATGTGTGCTAGTTTAGTGATGATAAACAAAGATAGTATAAGACTGGCCTGAAGAAGAGGTACAAAAAATTGTTCAATGTCCTTGATAAGTTGTCAGTGATGGGTACCCATTTCCCATCTCCCTTTCTAGAGACAATCTATTAACATGTATACATTTTTCTTTGTTCTCATTCATCTCAGAAATACATAAAGGCACGTCAGTTGAGGGTCTGTAATTCTACACTATGTGATAAAAAGACCTCTTTTGTGAATGTCTTAGTTATGCTGCTGTGTCTACCTTTATGTCCCGAATCAATTAAAACACTTGTCTTTCCTGGTCATTTTGGCTTTGAGGAAGAGCCAGGAGTCACATGGTGCCACATCTGGTGAACAGGGCATACGAGAACACACCATAAAGTTTTTATGAGCCTGCCTTCCCATTGAATGGCACGCAGCAGCATTCACTGTATTTTTGATCCCATTTTATAAAGATACAAAAGAGGAATTTCAGAATTGCTTCAGAAAGTGAAAAAGCTGAGTGTGATGATGCATGCCTGCAATCCCAGCGCTTGGGAGGCTGAGACAGGAGGATCACTGCATGTTCTAGGTCAGCCTGGGCTACATGGTGTAAGATTGTCTCAAAAAACAAAAACAAGAAAGTGGCAAGAACAAAGGGTTAAGTGTGTTTGAAGAAAGGGGGAGTGTTTTGGGGGAGTCGATTAATAGAAATGTGTATTTTATTATAATGCATTTTAAAAAACCATTTAAATATTTACCATATATTTTGATCATCCCTTATACCTCACCTAAGCTCCTAAGTCTCCCAAAGCCTCGAAAATCTACCTTTAACTGCCCTAATTCTTTTCTAGCAGCACTAGAGCTGAAACATCAAAGAGAAAAGAAGCAAGGACCAACCAGAGCGAGCCTCTCATTCTCAGTGGCCTAGTGTTCCTTACTGACGTTTCCTAATACCTGCCACAGATAGAACTGGTAGGAACCTTCCAAAGAAGAAATACACCAGACCCCTGAAGTCCTCCAAGCATCCCAGTTGCCTTGGGCACTTACGAAGTGCAGTCTTTGATGCAGTCCGTGCAGTTTCCATCCTTTAAGTGGCACGCTGCTCTGTTGGAGTAGAGGATGCTTTCCTCTCCAGGGTCTGAAGAGCCTGTGCAGTGGAGGCAGAAAGACTGAGAAGATGAGCAGTTTAGGAAATGGATGTTTCAGGAGATGCCCCGCATGCCAGAGGCTCTCTCGGCTCTGGGGGAAGGCAGCAGAGGACTGCAACTTGATCAGCTTCGAGTACCTGCTCTTGCATGAGAGAGGGGATGCCTAGCTGTCTGCTATTCACAGGGAACCAAGCATTTCCTCATTCACCATCTGGTGCCGAATGTGATACCAGGCATGAGGTATACAAGAAACACCTGGCTGATCTGGTGTGTGGTGGCACACACCTGTAATCCCAGCACTTTGGAAAGTGGAGGCAACGAGACTGTAAGTTTGGGTCCAGTTTGGGCAATGTAGTGACTTAGCTAGATGCCATCTCCAAAAAAAAAAATGGGGGTGCACTGGGGATGTAGTCCAGGACAAAGGCCCTGTGTTCAATTCCCAGTATGGTAAAAAGTAAGTAAGTAGACTTGCATGTTTAACTACTCAGATATATGTTAATTTCATTACGAAAAGCATGTAAATCCAACAAAGAAAAGGAAAAAGACAATATGATTTAATCTCTGACAAATGGACTGACCGAGAGTCACAGAGTGGTTCTACCTGGTCAGAGAGGCCTTTGTCAGGGAAGTGGTAAGTAATCTACGTCTGTCAAGGTACTTAGGAGACAGATTCAAGGTACCCAATGGGGAGGAAAATTATTAGTCACTTTTTATAAGATAGTCCTTACCCTCAGGAATCACAGAAGGTCAACTTCCTCACTGTGGCTACAGTGATTGTTTTTTCACTTTTTTTGGGAGACAAGGTCTTCCTACATGGCTGGTCTTAACTCTTGATCCTCCTGACTTAGCCTCTTGAGTGCTAAGTTTACAGGTATGCACCACATTTTCACTTTTAAAGATACTTTCCAACCACTTCAAAACCACAGGCCATAATTAAAGTAACAGCAACAAAACATTAAAAATAGGTGTTGATCTAGGAACTCTACTCCTAGGTATATATTCAGGACTGCAAACAAGATCTTAAGAAGCTAAAACATACATTGAGATGGGAAGGAGGGGGAGGGAGGCAAGGGAAAGGAAATAAAAAGAATTATGACACATGACATACATGTACTTACTCCGTGCAGTGACTGTAATCATTATGTACTACAAACATGTACTCATAAAGAGTCAAAACATATAAAAAAACCAGATGATCAGTATTTCCCACTGTATTTAACATAATAATATTTCTTTCCAGCCTTCTTAATTTTTGATAGGGCAAAAGCTGTATTCATTTTTGTGCTTCACCCTGTGCTCTCTCCACAGACCCCCCCAAAAGCTGGTGTGTAAATTCTCAAGCACTGCCTGTTTTTAATATATATATATATTGACAGGTAAGAGACAATATCATTATCTACTAAGCTTTTCCTTAGTGGCATCATATTGCCCATCCTTGCTTTTCATTCAGTATCATGATACCAGGTTGATATCTGATACCTTTCATTCAATGCCAACAATAACAAACATAATAAATTAATAGCTCTTCTTTGCCCTCTGATTTTGCCAGGCTTGGAGACAGAGTAGAGATACATAAAGTATATTGATGCCCTTAAGAAACAAGTACTCAGAACAGGTATTCCCTCTCAGGTCACCAGAGCATGGCTGCTCAGAAATTGCAGCAGGGCGCTGCAAAGGGCATCGGAACCTGCAATTCAGCCTGTGATCTTGTACAAGCCACTCAACCCCTCCCACGCTGTGTGCTCACCCACTACATGAAGACATCGCTTCACAGACCTGCTTGCAAGGTTCACTGCATTAGGATATTCCCTGTGCTTCTTTCAAGATCAAGAAAAACGATCAGAGAAATCAAGAGACCATCCTACAAGTTTCCTAGAAGAATCAGTGGCAGGATCAGAACCAAACTCTGGTCTCTGGCAAATGTAAACACCTGACCAGCTCTTCTAGGGACTCAGAATAAACCCACAGAAAAGCATAGCTCTCCCAGGCCAGCTGGAGTGGGATCAAAGAAAACGGCAGAAATGTCAATCTCTCATAGTCTTTAGCATCTTCATCAAATAAGGCTGACACGAGGAAGTACGTACCCAGATGAGGTTTGGGGGACGAGGCAAGGGGACTTTGTAACTCCTAAAAAACAAAAAAGCCTGAATTTGTGGATTAGTGGTTAAGTCCAACTAAATAGTTAAAAATGTGGACTTCGTCATCAAATTCATATTCAAGCCCTACCTCACAAGTCTCCATTGTGTAACCCTGGGGAAGGCAATTTAATTCTTCTAGAGTCCTCATCTACAGTGTCTTATTTGTGGGGTCATGATACAAATATACAAAGATAACATGTATAATGTCCAGCACTCAGCAAATGCTAGACGAGAAAATAAGAAGAGTTGGGCATGGTGGTGCACACCTGTGATCCCAACTCTCTGGAAAACAGAAGGAGGAGGATCACAAATTCAAGCCCAGCCTGGGCAACTTAGTGAGACACTGAGTGTATGTGAGGGGCAGGCAGGGTGTGACAGCTCAGTATGAAGAATCTGCATTCACTCTCCAGTATTAGGAATGAAAATGAGAAAGACAAGAAGGCAAAGAGAAACAGATACTACAGCAACTTACAAAAAATGAGAGCCAAGGCTCTTCTCAAAAGTCACATCTATAACCACGGGGCTCCTGGATAAGATGTTTTGTTTTGTTGTGTTGAGGCAGGGGTCTTGCTATATAGTTCAGGTTGGCCTCGAACTCAGTGATTCTCCTGCCTCAGCTTCCCGAGTGCTGGGATCACAAGCGTGCACCACCACACCTGGCTGGATGAGATATTTTGGAGAAGAGGCAAGACTCTAGGGAGAAGGATGTGGTTGGTTAAAGTGAGCTGGAGACTGGGGGAACTGACAAGAAAATGCTATTCCTCTGGTAACTCCTCTCTGGTAGCTCCCAGTCAAAGAATAAAATCTAGACTCTTTAGGAGGGCTTTAAACAGCTACACAACAAGCTTCTGCCTACCTCTGACCTTACTATCACCTCTACAGGCTTACTGACCTTCGACTCACGAATATACCATGTTTATTCTGTTTAGGAGCTTTTCTTTTTTTGTTTTTTTCTTGAGATGGTGTCTTGCTATGGAGTTCAGTCTGGCTTCAAACTCACAGGGATTCTCCTGCCTCAGCATCCCCAGTGCTAGGATCACAGGTGTGTGCTTTCACGCCAGGCATGGGGGCTTTTTGATGCCTGTTTTCTTCGCCTGAATACTCAACAGCAAAACTTTTGTGGGGAGGTATAGCTGCTTCATCACTTAGACATCACCTCAAATAACAGCCCCTTTTCAGGGGCCCTGTCCTTGGCCCCCCGCTCTCTCGGCGCGCTCCAGTCAACTCTATCACATTATCACGTGTCTTCTTCATAGACCAAATTATCTAGGGGTCTTGTTTACTTATTCGCTAACTTAGGAGCCACACTCCACCCACAAGAAAGTTAGGCCTTCTTTGTCTTGTGATAGGTACCTAACAGGTAATCCTTGATGTTAATTTAATTGAAAAAACGAAGTGTTGTGGGTAAGGAGGGCTCAGCTACATCCGCAGGAGTAGAATGAGGTTTTCTTTTTTTTTTTTTTTTTTTTTTTTTTTTTTTTTTGTCTTTTTGAGACAAGGTCTTGCTATGCAGTTCAGGCTGGCCTTGAGCTCACTGTGTAGCCCAGGTTCATCTCGAACTCGCATCGATCTACCTGCCTCAGCCTCAGTGCTGGGATTACAGGAGTGCGCCACCACCCTCGGCACGCTTGAATAACTTTCGATTCCAGCCAAGCAGTCAGTTTAAAAAAAAAAAAAAAAAGCAAACGGGAAGAAAAGACCCAGAAGTTTCTGGAAGGATGCTAACGACGAGGAGCGGCGGGAAGCGTGCTGAGGGTCTGGGGGTCACTCGGCCGCCGCCGAAAAGTCGCAGGAGCCGGGGATAGAGCAAGGTTTAGGAGCCGGCGTGAGAGAGATGCCGGGATGTGTGTGTGTGCGGGAGGAAACAGGCCTGGAGAACTGGAAGGGGTTCGTACCTCGCGTCTGCAGCAGCCGCAGAGCGCGGCCGTAGAGTGTGGATGCCTCGGCGTACTGGCCGCTGCGGAAGCTCTGGTTGCCAGCAGCACGGAGCCCCTCCACAGAGTCTGGGAGTTTGGGGGCCATCCCGGCCGGACCGGCGAATGAGCAGCGCCTCGTTATCGGACAAGCGGTGCCGAACAGCGTCCGGGCGGAAGTGCTTGCTAAAGAACTTCACTCCCACAGCTAAGGTGGCCGCGAGGGGGCGGAGCCTCCGGAAACCCAACGCCGGGAGAGCCCCTCACTTTACGCGTGCTCAGTTTGGAATCCTAGCTCCCCTTGATGCGCCAGGTAACTGGAATCCCACTGTGGGTACTAGGGTTGCCTTAGCACTGTGGATGAAGCTGTGGAGGAGGCCAAGTTTCTTTCCACAGGTTCCTTTCCTTTCTGGAATAGTCGGGCAGGCAATCAAATCACAAGCAAGTGAAAGTGCTTATTTTATAATGTGCTGTAAGGAAAACGAAAACAGGGCCATGCCATAGAAAGTGACTGTGTGGGTGCTATTTATTTTTCTTTTCTTCTGGGGAGGCATTTTAAATGAAGCGGCTAGGGAAGGTCTCTCTGGGGGTGGGTAATAATAGAACTGAGGCTTGCAAAGATTTAAGGAATGTTTTTTTCAGACAGAGGAACAGAAAGTGCAAAGGCCCAGAGGCTGGAAAGGACCTGGCTCCCTCTGGACTGTGGATATTGACTTAGTAAATGAATGCACAAATAGACCGATAAAAATCTTTCACGGAGGTTGACTTCAGTTTATCTCTAGCCTCTGTGTCATTTTCTCTGTCCCACAAAATGCTTCACTTAAAAAAAAAATCTTTTTGTTACCTGTACATACTAAACTTTTTGTTGTGGTCTTCTAGCCTTTGCTTATGTGATCCACTTGTGAAATACTTTCCAAACCCTTTCTTCTACTTCATCTTAAATCAACTTAAATATGTAACTCAAATATCTCTTCAGAAAATCTTTTCTGATCCCACTTCTGCTCCCTATTTATCTCTGGGTTTATCCCTCAGTTATCATTTACCGTTCTGTTTCCCCCCAAGGCTGATGAGGTCTTTCAGGCCGCACTAGGCCGCCTCTTTCCTTTCACCAGGACTTACCAGGGTCTAGTATGCAACACGAGTGTTTGAGTCCTAGCAAAAGTCGTATGTTCAACCCCTTTTTAACCCTCAAGTGATGGCCTTAGGTAATCAGATGGCCTCAGAGGCAAAAAATGGCCTTTGGGAGGTAATTAGGTCATGGAGGGTCGTCATGGAAATGGTGTTACAAAAGAGGTCCCCAGGTGCTTCCACTATGTGAAAAGAGAACAAGAAAATGCTATCAATCAACCCAGAAAGGGAGTCTCACCAAAAACTGCATCTGCTGGTGACTTGATCTCGGGCTTGTAGCCTCTAGAATTGAGAAAGAAGTTTCTGTTCTATGTTATTAGCCCACTAAAGACACTAGTTGTTTTATCTACTCCTTATCTAATAGAACTAAATACTTGTTACATGTGGCCTCGATGAGATGGCACACTCTTGGAGAGTTGAAAATGTTTTTTTTTTTGTCTTTTTGAGACAGGGTTCTGCTATGCACTTCAGGCTAGCCTAGTGCTCACTTCGTGGCCTAGGCTGGCATTGGACTTGCAACAATCCTCCTGCCTCAGCCTCCCGAGTGCTGGGATTACGGGCATGCACCATCACGCCCCACTAGAGTTGAAAGCCTTAAAAATCAAAAATACCGCCTAGTTGAGTGTTGTGGCTCATGCCTGCAATTTCAGCACTCTGGGGGGCAGAGGCAGGAGGATCACAAGTTCAAGGCCAGCCTGGACTTTAGACCCTGTCCAAAGTTGAAAGAAAAAGAAAATAGGGTTGTGGATGCAGCTCGGTGCAAAGTTCACTCCAAAGCACTACAGCTCTTGCTAAAAACCTGACACAATCCAACTGACCATTAGCTGATGAAGGGTAAATAAATTGGACACCCAAAATGTATATAGTGAATATGCCAATATTCATATACATACCATATTATTGGCTGAGGCTTGTTAAATTGAAATAATTTAAAGGACATAAACATTTCAGGCCACGCCAGTCATATATACTCGTGGCTACCATTTTAGGCAGTGGGTACATATTTCAGTAATATATTTGTATCACTGAAAGAATTTTCATTGGGCAGTACTAGGCTGAATATTCTGTGAAAAAAAGAAGTCTATCATAATTTCAGTTCATCATGTGGAAAAACCCTAGGAAAGATACAAAGTAGGGATGTTTGTTATTGTGCACCGGTACGTTGAGACTAGAATTCAACTAGGTAAGCACAGAACCACAAATACTGCTAGCGTATATGGGGTAGCACCTCTCCCACCGTGCAGAACTTGGCTTTTCAACAATCAACGGTTCTTACCAAGTTTGCTGGGCTGGAAGTCTCAGTATATCCGTCTGAGAAAAGGGAGAACCCCGAGGAAGACACGGGTTCCCGGCCTAGGGCTCTAGTGTCTTGGGTTAACACTCTAGCAAATAGCGCCGCCCACGCTCTCCGCGGGCTGAGATAGCTCCTCGGCTTCAAGGTTCCGGGTCCACGCCTCTTGGCACCACACGACTAGTGCCGGGGGGGGGGCACGTCACGTGATCCAGCCTGCGTACTCCGCGGCTCCGCCCCTTCGCGCACCGCTTCCGGTAGGGGCGGAAAGCGGAAGTGTGGGAGGGTCTGTGGGGCGGGTTCGGGGAGGTCTAGGGCAGGATGGAGCAGTGAGCGGGTTTGGGTGACTGCTGGCAGCGCTATGGAGACGGTGCAGCTGAGGAACCCGCCGCGCCGGTGAGGGGTCCCTGGCTAGGAGGAGGGAAAGGCGGGAGTTGGCAGAGGGAGCACTTCTGTGGGTACCCGCGAAGGAGAGGGACCTGCGGGGCGAGGCGTTCAGGGTTGATGGAGCACCTGCTCAGTGAGGGGGATGCCGGGCGGGTAGGGGTCCGGCTGAGCTCAGCTCTCGCGGAGAGGGATCAACCTGCGCTTGTGCAGGGAACGTTCGCTGTGGCTGACGAGCACGAGGACAAGTTAGGGAGAACACCTGCTAAGGCCGGGGGCCCCGGAGAGGAAGGCGCTCCAAGAAGGAACTCGGGGAGGTAGAGGCGAATGTTGGGGCGGGATAAGAACCCGCGACGAGCCTCGGGTTCTAGGGGAATGAAGTGAGAACTAGCAGAGAGAGAAGCAGGTAGACTTTCTCAGGATCCCAAGTCCCAGCGGAAGGGTGCAGCGGGAAAGATCGGTTGCGCGAAAAAGCTTTTTGCCTCAGAGGCTGGAGTACGAAAAAAGATCGACGATCGAGCAACGGAGAGGCTTTCGAGGATATTGTTTGGAAGGGTGTTCTTACCATCACTCAAGGATGATGGCATCTTTTTCTAATTTTCTTTACATCCTTCTCAGTTCTTAACAACCCAACATTGGGCGTTAGATAAGGAAATAAGATATCTTTAAGATGTGCAGCCTGAGTTTCAGAAGCGTCGAGACACATGAACCTGGCAAGGCAGTGACCTTCTCAGGCTTCTGTTGTTTGGTGACAGTCAGTTCCAGCTCCTAGTGGTACCTGGGATTGTTTTAGGTCAAGACCTCAGGGAGGTGGCTGATCCCAGAAAATGTGCAGTCTTGGATTTGTAGTATTGATTTTCCTCTGGGACACTTGGCTCTTAACGCTGCTCTGCCACATCTGGAGGAAAAATTAGGGACTAGAGACTGCGGAGAGTCATGTTTCTCTGAGGTGCAGTTTAGTTAACTTATGTTTCACAGAGAGACTTTTGACTTCCTGCAGCAGAATGAGCACTGAAGTAGGAAGTGTTCAGTGTGTCAGATGCCAGGGAGCTGAAAGATGAAGGAAGGGATTGACAGCCTGTGCTGCGCAGCCCTCTTGGGGGTTGGTTGAAGTGCACAAACATTGAAGAAAGCAAATAGCCTGTTGAGATGGGTTCGTGATTTACTTAGTCTAGTGTGCTGAAGTGGTCAGAGCCACGATCATTTACATTGGTACATTCACAGGGTGCCAGGTACTGTTGTAAGTACATTCCACGTCACCTGTTAACCATATGAGATTGCTGATATTTGACCACTTTTGAACTGTAAAAATGACAGTTTTCTGTGATTCAACTTAATGACTCATTGGATCCTCACAATTGTATAAAATGGATATCCCTGCATCCCTGTTGTACAGAAGAGAAAACAGCCACATAGAGGCTAGCAATTTGCTGGAGGTCCCATAGCTAGGAAGAGGCAGAGTTGGGATTTTAATGTGCAGGAGGTTTGGATCGAAGTCGTCTTTTAACTGTTCCACGCTCAGCCTCCATGGAAGCAACCTTGTTTTACAGATCATTTTTTTAACATATTCATTTCTATACTTTTTTGAATCGAGTCCATCCCAACTCCTTTTATTTTAAGACAGATCTCAGTAAGTTACAGAGGATGAGCTTCAGCTTGTGATCCTTCTGTCTCAGCTCCAGAGTGGCAGGGAATCATAGGTGTCTCTCACCACACCCCAGCTTCCTGTACATTTTGAATTAAAAAAAAAAATAATGGTAAGAGAAGGTATTGCAGGACTGCGTTCTTGAATAACCAGTGTTCTTCTCATTATAACTAGTGGACCTTCTAATTTGCCTCAGATGAATTTTACTATAATTTGTATTTGTTTGTTAGGAGTGCCCTAACAGTATCACACTTGGGTGGTTTAAACAACAGAAATTTATTTTCTCATGCTTCTGGAGACCTGAGGGCTGAAATCAAGTGTGATGGCAGGGTTGTTTCTTTTGAGACTTGTCTGGCTTATAGATACCTGTCATGTCCCTAAGTTTTCACATGGTCTTCCCTCTGTACCTGTCTGTGTTTTTACCTCCTCTACTTGTAGGGACACCAGTCATACTGGATTAGGGCCCCTCTTTATGACCTTAATTTTACCTTAATTCTTTAAAAGTCCCATCTCCAAATTGGCCTATTCTGAGGTACTGAGAATTAGAACTGGAGCAAGGTGGTGGTGGAGGGGCACAGTTCATTATCATTTAAAAAGTTTAAAATATATCTCACATATTTATTCTGTGCTATATATGAAAATTCTGTTTGGAAGAAAGTGAGCCTTTTGAAGAGTTCAGAGGTGGGAGAAAGAGATTTGAAAATTAGACTTCTGACTGACTACTTCACAGACACCACGGTTTGTGTTTAGACTTTTCAGAAACTCAGGTGGCATGCATTTCCAACAATCCCAATGCAGGAAATACTCTGTCTTCACAGGTTTGACATTTGTGTGTGACTAAGTGAATGATGATAGCTTGGTGCCTTATGTGGGAGTTAGTGATTGTGAAAAGTGAGTTAGGTAGTGGCGGATGGAAGGCTTAGGATACGTTCCTGGTATGCTAGCCATCCATGTAGCCATCAGACTTGGGAGAGGAGCAGCCGCGAGTATTTCATGGAGTTTGTGTTAGGTAGACCTGCGCCTCATGAGCAAGTAGTCAAACTGCCTACAACGTGGGGAAAGCCCAGCTGAGAGAACTGCATCATGACTGGGCTGGTTTGGGTCGTAGTACTTGTTCCGTGAAGTATGAAATATTGGTATGAATCACTTATCAAAAGATTTTCCATAGATACCTTTGTTTATAAGCTAATACTACTTTTTATTCTATGTACTATTTTCCTAGCTCACAAAGATTGCTAAGGTTATGATTTTCATCATTACATTTGTTGATCCATTTAGTAGATAGTTTTTGACCACCTCTTGGTTATCAGGCACCAGAGTAATAAACCTTTTAAATAATGCAAAATCTAAAACAAAAAAATATACTTAACGTTTTAAACAAGCATTTCAACAGTCATATAAGTTTGTTAAAGTATTATCAGAGTCTTGCAACTGTCTCTCTCTTGGCAGGGGTAGTTTCCTTTGTTATTCTGTGGTCTCTGTAATAGCTCAAATAGTGAGTTTTGCTTTTTGTAAGCCACAAGAGTCAGACTTAAAAAAAAAAACCCATTTGATCTTCCTTTATATTAGCTGTTTGTACAACTTTAATTATACTTGTTTAATGAGGTAATGTCTATTGTTTACACAGTTACAATTCAGGGCTTTACCAAAAAACCCTGGCGTGAGAGATGGTCATTCTAACTTGTGAGTTCACAGAAATTTCGATTCTGAAGTTTAAGGAGTTTCACTTCAGCACCTTTAAGCTGGTAATTTTTATGATGTCATCGGAATTTAATTTTTAAGCTCTTTTGATTTTCTTTCAAAGGTCACTGTGGTTACTGTGTTTGTTGATCTTTAAATTAGGCCATGTTAAGGCATTGCCTTTTAGCAGTTCTCTATTTCTTTAGGACATAGCCCTTGATATTTATAAAATTTTATAATACCACTCTTTGTGAGGTCAGTGTTTATTGGTAGATGTGCTTCATCTGGCCAGGTTTCTCTCTCTTTTTTTTTGTTTGTTTGTTTTGTTTTTGTCTTCTGATTTTGCTACTTTCTTTAGGAAGTGTGTATGTATTTTTAAATTCAAATCTTGGAAGAATTGATATTGTCTAGTTAGTTTAAACTATTTTCTTTACAAATCTCCAGTGTGACTACTTCCATATATCACCATTTCCTGAGTTCCCTTTTTTTGTTGTCCTTTGTAGTTTCAGGAAGCCATTGTGTAGATAATACACACACACACACACACACACACGCACGCACACGCACACACAAATTTCTCAGCAGTCTCTTTTTAAGCCTGTTCATAATTTTCAGAGGTCTCAGAATTTTTTTAATTGTTAATTTATAATCACCCGTGCTTGATATGATTGTCTAGCACAGTAAAATCTGAACTGCCTGGAAGTTGTGAGCAGTCATGTACCTTTGGTTTTGGGGACAAGTTAAAGGTAGACAGCTGCTCATGAGAGGGTCTTTGTGAGACTGAAACTCCCAGCTGCCAAATTATTTTCACTTTTGCTCATATCTAAATGTATACTTTCCACTTTGTGTTTCTATGATACCTGTAGAATACATGTTTTGTCATAATTACCAAAACCTCACTAGAAGGGAAAGAGCTCCTTGATTTCCCTGAACTCCAGTCCAGTTCATGATTTAATATATAGTCAATTTTACATTAAATAATATATTTTCTAAAAAGATAGTTGTATCATTTTAATTTGTGTAATTAAAGATTTAAATGGATTCTAAAGGATTTATCTAATGCTTAAATCCACTCTACATCATTTAGCCAGATGATAATTCATTTTCTGTTTAAATTTTCCAATAACAGGAACCCAGAGACCTCTTACGACTATCTAAAACAACTTCTATTGTTAGAAAATTCTTAGACATGTTGAGTTGAAATCTGACTCTTGCCAGCTATTTACTTCTTGGTCCTGATTTTCTTCATCAGGTGACTGACTCCAAACCAAGTGCTCCGTGTCCCTTAAAAGTGTCTTAGCTTGACTTTGTAGTTGTTTACTAGTGAAGACTTTGTAGAGAAATTCCTAGGAAGCTAATTGTGAAATAAACGATGTGTTTTATGGTTTAATTACTAGCAAGTAAAATGCTTTTTGTGTCATTTCCTTATTCACAGACAGCTGAAAAAGTTGGATGAAGATAGTTTAACCAAACAACCAGAAGAAGTGTTTGATGTCTTAGAGAAACTTGGAGAAGGGTGAGTGACGAGAACGCGCGTGCAGACCAGTGCACTGTTCTCAGTCTTTTTCTTGTCGTCACCTGATGCTTTCTGTGGTGCTGATAGTTCACAAACCTGAAGAGAAGAAAGAAGAACGCTGCCTACCAACCTGGTGTGAGGGGCGGATGGATGGTAAATTACCGCCTGAGGCGGCCCTCCTCACTTCACACCTAAGCGGTATTCTGGAGAGGTTCATTGATTCTCAGTTTTTATCATCAAGGACATCTATTGCTTTCCCTCTTGCAGAATCTGTGGTTTCTATGATTTTATCTGGCTAACAGGTAGCACTAATGAGATCAGACTTTTATTTGCTGTTTATGGCTTCTGATCAGTGTGTATTAACTTGTTTCAGTAAAGAACAATAGGATTCAGCATTAATTTAATTATGTATTTATTTTTTCTGTAATGACCAGGATGTTAAAATGTTAGGAGCACTTTTTCTGAAGTGTTTGTTAACTTTTGAGTAGGTAATAATTTATATGACTCAAAATTTAAAAAGTAAGAATGTATATATACAGTAAGGAACATCTGCCCTCTGCTGTATCTCTCAGCCATCCAGAATCACCACCGTAGCAGTTTCTAATGCACCTTTCAAAGGTGGTTCATGCATATGTATGCAAATGAGTCTGTATGTGTGAATTTTTAATCCCTTAGGAATATTGCTAGTTTAAGAGATGTCTTGATATATTAGCGTTTAGAAATGTGTTCTAGTGACTGTATGTTCTTTAAAATCATCAGCTATTTTATGAATAAGCTTTTGGTTGCTTGACAAAATTCTTGAGAAACACAATCTAAAGGAAAAAAGATTTATTTTGATTCATGGTTTAAGAGGTTTCTGTCCGTGGTTGGCTGTGCCACTGCTGTAGGCCTCAAGTAGGGAAGAATATTACGGTGGCAGCAACACGCAGGTGATGAGGCTGCTCGTCTCATTGTAGCCAGCAAGCAAAGAAAGCGAGGAAAGACAAAACATGCCCTTGAAAGGTAAAGCTTCAGTGACCCACCTCTTCCAGCTGGGCCCCACCTCCTAAAGTTTCCACTGCCTCCTATAATACCACCAGCTGGGACCAAACCTTCAGACATGAGCCTTTGCGGGGTATTCTAGATCCAAACTGTAACAGCAACAGCGCTTGTTACATAGTTTTGGAGGTTAGTGTTATGCCAAACATAGATCTATAATGTTAAATCCAATTCTGGATTACATGGACTAGTTTTTCATGGATTACCTCCTTGTAAAAAAAAAAAAAATTAGTCTTTGCTTTTTTTTCTAAGAAAACTACTCTGGAATCCAGCCAGAAATCAAGCAGAGAAGAGAAATAAAAGGTGATAGCAGCTATGCTACCAAAAGACAAGTCCAAAGTGACTCTAAAGATTGCCAGCTGACTGGTGTCATTAAAGGGACGCCGAAGTCCCTCGGCAGCTCTTGCCATTTTAAGTTTCAGCTTGTCATCTTTGGTGTTTTTCTCAAGGTATTGAGTCTGTGGTCCTTAATGTAACAGTGCTTTTAAGTTACAGTTGGAATAAGGTAAGGGCTGGTGGGCATAATTGTTTATATAACTAACTTCCAAAAAAAAATTTCAGTAAAGGTAGATTGTAGAAGTCACATACAGACTGTGAAGTCACAAAGATCTGGGTTAAATCCCTGCTGTGTTATTGGTTATAATAAACAAGTGAGCTCCAGCTTATTATTGTGGACCTTCACAGTCTTATTCAATAAAGTGAACATAATAACAGTATCTACTTCATAGGATTATGGCAAATATTACATGAAGTAATGGGGATAAAGAACTAAGTATAGAGCCTGGCATGTAGTAAGTGCTCAATAAGTCATAATTACTTTTTAATATCAACTAAGTCTTTTAAGAGTTCATGTGAAATCAAAGTTAAATCTTAAGTGTTTAAAGGATGTTAGGTATTCTTACCGGTGACTGTAGATTCATTGGATTTAGGGACTGTCAAAAAAAAAACTATATACTGAGTATGTCAGGAGCATACTAAAAAGAAGAAATTAAGCTAATTATGATTTTAAAAAGTCATGTTTTAGATCTATGGATGTCTTCAGCAAGGACCTTGGGAATTTCCCTATAAAGGTGTCACCAAAGAGAAAACAAGTGTTCTTACTGGTGACAGTATCTTCAGATCTTTTTTCCCCCATGCTATCACCTCACAGGTTTTTAAAAATATGCCACAGATATACTCGGATTTCTGTCATTCAGACTTAAAAAACCTGAGGAAATGTCATTGAACTAGCAAGATCTTGGAGCAAAAGGGGTTTACTTTTCTGAGTACAAAATGTCATGCCACTCTTACATGTTCCTGGAGAATGAATGGATTGTGAACTTTCGCCGACCTGTGTCTTGTAAAGTGTGCTGTTGCTAAAGAACTGTATTGGATTCTGGAAGCTGCAGTCCTGCCGCATTTTGAGAAAACTGTTTGTCCCCGTGGCAGAGAACAGCTAGAGTGCCAGGCTGAGAGGAGTAGAAAGTGTTTGAAATTGGAGCTTACCACCTTTTTCCTTCTCGTACACTTAAAAGTTTTATACATTGACTTATTTAAGTTTTTATTATAGGATAATAAGAAAGCCTCTTGCTAGTGAATGATGTTGACAGTAACACTTGTACTTGATTACACTGGCCCCAGATATTCTATTATTTCCATTTTTCTACATTGATCCTTGCTGTGTATTGCTTATGTGAAACACCTGCTTCACCATCTTTTCTTCTTTGGCAGTTAAAATTCAGTCCGTCATTTAGGGTTTGTCATTGTAGGAAGTCATGTGTTAGGGTCTTGCCTGTCAGTGAGGATGATTACTGAACTCTTTTGACTCTTCATCAGATTGTTGTGAAGCATGTAGAATACAGTATGTAGAACCATAAATCTCAGTTGTTCATATGAACTGTTGGAGTTTTTTGCTATGAACATAGCATAAGGAGGTTTGGAGATGGCTGTGGTAACGAGTGCTGAGTGAGTGCGTGCAGAGCTTGCTTGTTTCCATTTCTTACACGTAAGAATAATGAATAAGCCAGGGATGTTGGAACATGCTTGTAATCTCAACTACTGTGGAGGCTGAAGCGTAAGTATCTCAAGGTCAAGTCCAGCCTTAATGATTATCATTTCTCTTAATGAGACCCAGCCTTAGTGAATATGAGTTCTCTTAAATATTTATAATTTTTATTATGAAGAACATTAGAATAAATATATCCTTTATAATAAGGTTATACAGGCAGCTAAGCACTGGGGTAGGAAAAACATCTATCCTAACAAGAATAAAGAAAAGGGTGCTTTATCCTTACCAGGAGATTGCAGCTGGGCTTCTTACACGAAGTCCTGCCCTGAGCCTAGGTTCCCCGTATGTGAACTAAAGCTGAAATAAATTTGCCTTACTTGCTTATTATAGCCTAGGGAAAAAGCAGAGATACAGCATTGGTCTAACAATAGGAACTGGGCCTGAGCCACGTTCAGGTAGGAGATCCTGAATGGCAAGGCACCCGAGGACTTGGTTTAAATTTTATACCCCAGCTAACAGGACTGAGAGAACCATGAAACCATCTCATTGAGCATTGTGTGGTGGAAAATAATTTGGAATAAAAGGAAATCCATTTAAAGAAATCTACAGCTGTGAGATAATGAGTATGAACAAGTTGGAGAATTCATACTAAGGATATAGACGTAATGGAGCAATCTGACAAGAGATCCAGAGCTCTCTCTTCCCCTCCCCTCCCCCTCACGTTCTTCCTCCTCTCTTTCGACTCCCTCTCCCTTCCCTCTCTTTTCTTTTCTTTTTGAGATGGAGCCTCACTGTGTTGTCCAGGCTGGTCTGGAACTTGTGGGCTGAAGTGCCTTATTCTGCCAAGTATCTGGGACTCTAGGGACATGCCACCATAGCTGCTTGAAAAGAAATACATTTGCAATTTTCAAAAAGTTAAAAGGAAGGAATAATATCGTTGAAAGAAGAACACCAGACTATAATAACTGAAGTTTTAAAAACACACGCAATGATTGGATAAATAACAAAGTAGACAAGATGTAGAGAATTTGTTAATTGAGAGAAATGAGATTGATTACAAATGACACTGATCACAAATACGAGACAGAAATAAGGTTGGAAACCACAATCAGCATAAATTGAAGAGATCCAATATAGTTTCAATAGGAATTCTAGAAGAGAAGAAATAAGGAGAAAATGCTAAGAAATTGTTTTACCTGAAAGACATGGATTCCCTGATTGAAGAAGCTTATGCAGTGCCAAATAAATCAGCTCACTAGTAAAGCAGAATTGTAGAGTGAAAATTAAGGAGAAAGAAGGCATACTAAAAGCTGTGGGAAGATTCCTAACGGAGAATGGTAATCTGGTGAAAGCAGGCTCAGCAGCAGCAGATTCTGGAAAACTGCAGTAAGAGTGCTGAGGGAAAGCTGTTGTCAAAGGAGAATTCTATGTCCAGCAGAACCGTCATTTTGGAGTGAAGATGAAGTAGAGACGTTTTCAGATATGTAGGATCTGGCATATCAAGAACACCTTTGAGTGGCAGTAACAGTGTTCATCTAATAGTGGCTAACCTATAAAGGCATTTAGTAACGAAATAATAAATTTTGGGGTAA
The DNA here is from genome assembly GCA_004027595.1 of Dinomys branickii. NCBI lineage: Eukaryota > Metazoa > Chordata > Mammalia > Rodentia > Dinomyidae > Dinomys > Dinomys branickii. The sequence goes on along the minus strand of PVLD010003539.1, from coordinate 44,336 downwards.
GCAATCCCAGAAGGGGTTAATTGACTTGGTGATGTTTTGATGTTTCGGCAGTTGTTACAGTCTCAAGATAGTTGAATTAGTTTTAAGTGTTCATTCCTCACACAACAGCAACCAAAACAAGAAGGAAAATGGAAATGAGTCTTACATGCTTATCTATTGCCAGAAGAGAGAAATCTTTCCCAGAAATCCTTCAGCAGAATTCTCACCAAATACTCTTGGCCAGAACTAGGTCATTTACTTGCTACTAGTTCAGTCGCTGGCAAAAGGGCCAAGGAATACGATGACTGTGTTGGCCTGCTCTGGTTTCTCTCTCAGGACCAAACACATTGCTGTGCTAATAAACCAAGCTTCTTATTAGCAGGGAAGATGGTTAGTGGTTGGATCTTCTTCACATAGTAGCTGTCTTCCTGCGGCAAAAAAGCATTTGATGTCGTATATAAGCATCATTATACCAGTTTTGCAAATAGAGGAATTCTGATGTTATTTTTTTTAAGTGCTGTGCATGGATTTTTAAAAAACATGATGGTATTTTCACATTGAAATAATTCTCAAGCATCTTTGGGGAATCTAGTGTGTTTTGCTAGTTTGAATTATTAGGTGGCACTGTTTATTTTGATGTTTCTTCACCAAGACAGTATCAGAAATAGGTGTGTTAGGGAAGCCTGGAAGGCAGTGTACCCATTATTTTATGCAGAGCTTCTCAGGATTCTATGCCAAATCTGTGTAGGATGATGGCATCTCACTTGACACAGCTCTCTTGTAAAGTAGTTTGTATTGTTATTTCACAGTTGAGGAAATGAAGGCATAACAAAGTTTATAATGTGTTTATAAGTAATAATATGTCATGATAGAAAAATGTAATCTTAGCTGTTGAGATTCTAAATCTAATGTTTTCACAGCCCCCAAGTTGAATGCTTAAACTTTTTATTTATTTTAATAATAAATTCTTAAAGGAAAATGGAATAGAAAGTAAGTATTTATACTTGCACAGTTCGTCTGATAGTAGCATTTTAGAGGCTTAGATTTTAATTACTTTCTATAATTTAAGCATTATGCAAATAAGAGGAACAAAGACAATCGAATGTAGGGCAGAAACATTTCTATATTGTCCCTTGATGTAGATGTGGAGTGAGAATAAGCATTGCTGTACTCAGACAACCTGAGTTCCTGCACCGAACACTGCTTATCATTTATGTGACACTGAGAATATTGTGTAACTCCTCTGAAATTTGTATACATTCACTTGTGAAATAGTCATAATCATCTTTTCTCATTTTTATAAGGTTGAACTGAGGGAATGCACCCTTTCTAGCAGACATCAGATGTACAGTACACAGAAGTTATTATAACTTTTATTTCATAATAATTAATAAGTTTAGGCAAAAAATTTTTGTGGTGCCATTTTTCTCCCAAAATACATACTTTTTCTCAGTTTTGCAAGTGTAACTAAGTGTATGTACATACATACATACTTAGGAACAGTACTTAGGGATAAAAGTACTTAGGAATATAAATTAGAACTGTGAGTTCTTTGTATTGTATCACTTCTTATCTCTTGGCCTGCCTTGATTCTCAAAATGTCTCCTTCCCCCAATTGTAGATCCTATGGCAGTGTATACAAAGCTATTCATAAGGAGACTGGTCAGATTGTTGCTATTAAGCAAGTTCCCGTGGAATCAGATCTGCAGGAAATAATCAAGGAAATTTCTATAATGCAGCAATGTGACAGGTAAAAGGCACATGGGGTTCTTTTGGAGAGGCCGTGGGTTTCGATTTGCTGTGTGTATTTAGAGTTTGACACCTAGAGATTCCTTTACTTATTTTGCAGAAAGGAGGGGTCAATGGAATTATAATGTATGCTTTTCAGAAACAAATGGTGAAAAGTTTTATGTTTTTCTGGCCAAACTTTGCTAGTTTCTATTTCTGCATTTTGTTTTCCTTCTTCACTAAGTCCTTTTAGAAAGTAGGAAGAAGAGGCAGAAGGTGGTGCTAGGTTTTTTTCTTTTTTGATAATGATCTCTTAAAGAAAGAACATTTCTGTAGAGACAGTTTAGCTAAGATAATTCAAATGTTTTTTAGTTCTAGAAAGTTTAGAATATTAGATTGGTCTGTAAAAAGAGAATACTTAGCTGATATATTTTCACTGTTCCTTCATACTAAGAAAGTTACTGGAGCTGAGAATAGTGAAATATTTTATTTTTGAGGAACTAAGACTTGTCAAATGTAGTAAGCAGGAAGTCGGGTTAGAAGCAACCACAGAAAAGCACGTGGTTTGCTCTCACATTCCGTGACAACATGAGCGGGTCACCATGATGGAGCAGACTTCCCCAGCACTGTTTAGATTTGAAAGAAGCGCACAGCCACAGGTGAGGCCAACTCTCAAGTTGGAAGGGGGGGTGGGGCGTCCTGCACTCGAGGCTACATTCATTTTCTGAAGTTCGGGGGCAGATCAGCTGAGTATTTTCTTTGTAAAACTTCAGCGAGGAGCAGAGGTGGCGCTGCCTGCCAGGACATTCGCGTAGGAACTTAAGTCTTTTAGACTTGAAATTCAGCCGATTCTCTTCTCTTTTCCCTCTTTTTTTCTGTTCTTGTATTCACTGTCTACTAGATTAAGCCCCCATTCTTCCTGATTGAATTGACCGGGTTACGTTAATTCTTTCTGAAATTTCTGATTTTGTATCTTGAAGCCTGGGACCTAAAATTCCATATTTGATCGTGTATATTTTTTTCTTCATGTTTTTTAGATTTATAGTACGATTTGTTATCACGAAGTACATGTGACTTGTCAGAAAATGCAAATGAAAAGAATGAAATAAAATCACTTTTCCCTTTGAGAAATCATCGTTAAATACTCCTTGATGTTCATATTCTTCCATGTCGCTTTTTGGAGTTTTATTACTATGTTTACTATTTTGTAGCCAGTCCTTTTTTTTCCTTTTCAGTTTTTGGTAAACAGGGTATCTTCTCATGTTAGCAACGTGAGAAGATAAACACACAAACATTTTTCAAGTATTCATGATATTCATTATATGATGAACATTGTTTCTTAAATCCTCTAATGTTGGGTAGAGATTTAAATGTTCACTTTTATTAACAGTTCAATCTATGTTGCTATTTTTGAGTATCTGTAGTTCTTTTCTAATTGTACACTTAGAGTGTTGGCTAAGGTACCCACATATTTTTTGTACTTCTGTTATTTATTAATCTTTAGAAAAACTATCCCATTTTACATTCTTAGGAGACTGCTCATTTAATCCTTACCTAGGAATAATTGATCTTTTGAGATGAGAAATTGCTTTTCAGATACTGAACAGAATGAATTCGAGATGTGTGAAGGCCATTCCATTAATTTGTGTTCCATCTCTCCCCAGCCCTCACGTAGTCAAGTACTATGGCAGTTATTTTAAGAACACAGACTTGTGGATTGTGATGGAGTACTGTGGGGCCGGTTCTGTGTCTGATATCATTCGATTACGAAATAAAACGGTAAGTCTGCTTTCTAAAGTAATGCTGCTGAGCCATTGGTCTTATGCCGTTTTCTTTTCTCTGGCCTTTTATTCATAAATTTCTTCTACTGTTATATCCACAAAGATGGCAGTCAAACATTTTTCCTTTCTCACGGTTTTTTCTCCCATTTTACTCTTCTATCTTCTCAATGGGATTGTTCTGATACTAACTTACTCTGGTGATTTTTATCATGCTTTATGTATTTCTTGGTGGGGGGAAATAGCTGTCAAATCTTGATTATGGAATGAATTTTAAATGTTTAATTTTAGATTTGAATTTCTCCTCTCACCTAGCATGTTTACGGGTTAAGTTTCTCTGCCTCTACTTCCTGTTAACCCCTTTGTGAAAGGTTATTTGCTATTACTGTGATTGCTGGAATACGAGTTAAGAGTCATGGGTTCTGGTTCCGTTTCAACTGCTTGAGCTGTTTACTCATTCTGTAAATATTTGTGAGACACAGCTTTAGGCCTCAGGGGCCCAGTAGCAAATAAGACAATAACCCTGCTCTCACAGCACAGTTTAAAAAAAAAAAAAGTATTGGTACATTTTGGATACATATAATGATCACATTTATCATAGGGGATTTGTAACTGTGTGTTGTATATCTTGCTTCTTTTTTTCCCATGCCTCTCTCCTCCCTTCAACCCCTCTTCCCCTCTGATTCACAAAAGCTTTGTTTCCATTTTTTCCTTCTATTCTCTTTTATTCTTGACCCTTCCTTCCTTTTCCCTACACTCCCCTGTTCCTCTTCCCATTTGAACATTTTCTTCCCATTTCCCAAAATCTGTTACACATTTTGGTCCTAGTAGCACACTTTCTAGCAGGACAACAAAAAGAAAGTTAATGGTGTATAGAAAAGAAATACCAGAGAGTGGTAAACACTGAGGAAAATGAGTGAGGATGAAGCGATGGCAAAGTAATAGAGAGTCCTTGGCGGCCTGCCGTGGGGCAGTGGGTAGTCGAAGAGGGTTATTCTAGGGAGTTACATTTAAAGTAAGACTTGAAGGACAAGAAGGAGCTAAGTCTTGAGGAAACATTCCAGGTAGGAATAAGCAATACAAAGACACTACAGCTGGAAATAATTTGGCATTTGAACAAAGGTCACTGTGACTAGATGGGAAGGAGTGACAGGGCACTGCAGTAGCGCTTGATTGTATTGGACATTGAAGGTCAGGATAATGAGTGTGAATTTTATTCCAAGTACAATAGGAAACTTGCTGGGTTCTAAGCAAGTGAGTGAGCTGTGCGTCTGATTTATGCTTTAAAAAGATTTGTAACTGTATAGGTTTTGAGTGAGTAAAAGCAGGAGAAGTTTTAGCCTTTGGGGTTTTTCTTGTTTTTAGGAAAAATAAGAATAAAAAAGAGAAAAAAATAATAACAACCACCCATATTAAGTACTTAGAAAGTTGTACAAATTTAAGTATATGTTATAAATTACAAGGTGTTATGTACATTATAAGATGAAAGCTTGTCTTAAGTTACATTTTTCTCATTTTTTTTACCCAACACCCACAAATTAAAGGAGGAAAGGTTTATTTAGCTCACAGTTCGTAGAGATTTCAGTCCGTAATGAGCTGCTTCTAAGGCAGGGTGCTATGGCAGATGGGGATCGCAGAGCAGAAGCAGTTCATGGTGGGCGGAAGGTAGCAAAGCAAGCAAGGGAGGAGCATCGCTGTTTCTGTCCCTCATATCTTGTCCAGGCTCCTTAGGGCAGGCAGCACTCACACCCATAATCCTAGTGCCCTTGACACTAGCGTTTCACCAGGAATCAACCCCGGGGTCACATACTCTAGATCCAGCCACCTCTGCAAAACCTCCACTAAGTACATGAGGCTTTGGGGAGATACCTAGACATAAGCCATAACAGGGCTGCTTTGACATTCAGTCATAAATTTTGGCTTATCCATACCCTTATCTTCTTAATTTATGTTGTGCAGAGTTAGTGTGTTTTCTTAATCAAATAGCTAGTTCTTGAGCCAGGAATAACATCGTAGCCTAAGATACATTTAAAGAATTAATAATTTATTAATGTAAAATTTGGATTCCAGGGCTTCTTAAATGAAGTATTGAGGTTTTTTTTAGGTATTTTAAAACATCTGGAATTAATTTTGACGGTGATTTTGGTATTTATTGATAACTTAGTATTAGTTTATTATTTTATGTAATTTTAACTATGAAGTGAGCATTTTTAATTATTATCCATTCTTTTGCCAAATGTTATAGTTCTACACTGTTCATCCATTAGCCACGTGTGGTTATTGAGGACCTGAAAAATGACTGGTCTTAATTGAAATGTGCTGTAAGTATGAAACATGCACTAGAGATGAAAAATTATTACTAATAAAAAGTAAAAACTTTATATTGATCACATGATAGAGTAATATTTTGGATAAATATAAGTAAAATAGTATGAAAATTAATTTTTCTTTTGAAAAAAGTGGCTACTGGAAGCTTACTTATATTTGTTGCTTCTGTTGTATTTCTGTCGGGCAGCACTGTTGTAACTGAAGAGCTTAGCTGGCTAAAACAGCCAGACAAATCATGAGCTTTGTTTCTTTTGACCCAGAAGATGCCTAAACTCTAGCCTGTTACTATGCCAATAGTGTTTTTTTAGATGTTTGTAAAAACTTATCATTTATAATCTCTGTGACCTTTGTCACAAACTAACTTTCTGTGCTTCAGTTTCATTATTATTATGTTAGTTTTTTGAGGTAGGGTTTCACTATATAGTCCAGACTGGTCTTGAACTCAGAGTAGAGCCAGGCTGGCCTCAGACTCACAGCGATCTGCCTGCCTTAGTTTTCCCCAAGTGCTTCGTGTGTGCCATTGTGCCCAGCTCCTCTGCTTCATAATTTATAAAATGGTGATGATAATACTGCTACTTATACCTCAGTTAGTAGTCTTAGAAGAGTTACATAAGATTACACAAATAGTGCCTCATATAGAGTACACACTTAGAAATAATTACTTATTTTTTTTAACATTATTAACATAGTTCCTGGCATATAATAGACACTGATTAAATTTTTGTTGATTATATGGCAGATATTAAACCATTATTAACCATAGTGTATATTAAACCTTCTGTAACTTGTTTTTGTTTTTTGGTTTTTTTTTTTTTATTGTCTTTTTGAGACAGGGTCTGACTATGTAGTTCAGGGTGGCTTTGAATTCACCTTGTAGCCCAGGCTGTCCTCAAACTCCCGGTGATCCTCCTGCCTCAGCCTCCCAAGTACTGAGATTACAGGTGTGGACTACCACCCCAGGCAAGCCGTCTGTAACTTGATCTTTGTTGCTGTTGTTGCTGAGGATTAAACCGTGGACTTTGGTGTGCTAGGCAAGCATATTAATGTGGTTTTTTGTGTAATCTTAAAGATGATATTCCTTTGTTGTATATTGAGAAAGTTCAGTAACTTGGAGAAGTTCAGTAACTTGCTCAAGTGAGACAGCTACAAAGTAGAGTTATGAGTGAAGGGCAGGATTTCAAATCCTAAATCCTATACTCTTTGTGCCATGTACACGTTCTTCTAAATGTGAGTTGTATCACTGTGTATATCCAAAATGTACCAATAAAATCTGATTTTAAAAAAGGAGAGAAATGTGAAAAAAATGTGAGTTGTTTATCTCACATGGGAAACCATGTAAGAGTTAATGGACTGAGTTTATTTAGGACTTAGGTTAAAACTCCACAAAATTAACACTGGTCTGATCAGATAATCTATACTGTTCTCTGCTGTTTTCAATTACGTTTATCTATGTTAGCTACCATCATTCAACATTTGTTCTTTTTGTTGCCCGTTATTTGCAGGGTGTCTTTCTTGGTATTAGGAATACAAGAGTAAGCGAGGGAGAGAGGGTGAAAGGGGGAATTGAGCTGTATATCGTGTGCACCCGGCCCCTCACAAGGACTGTGAACATTGTGCACTACACATCCGCACTGATAGCGAAAGTGATCTGAAAAAAGCGAGTGCCAAAGTAAACAAATCAAGAACATTTTAAATGGAGCTTGTTTCTTTCTTATTTTAAAGAAGAAAAGAATAAAATTTCAAAACAGAATAATAGGAGGGTAACAATGGTTAATACATTTTACGTATTGTTATCTTTAAATTAGTTAACTCAGTATAAGATATTGGCATTTAATTGTCCAAATAATATTAGCACAAACCTTTCTTTTCAGTTAACTAAGAGAAATTAATAGTGTAACTATCTTACATATATATATGCATATATATATATAAAATTATTTTTTTGCTTTTCTTTTCCTCGCCTTCTTTTCCCCATTCCCCTATTCCAGTTTCTCTTTCCTTTTAGGTTGCTTTTTTTTTGGTGCTGGAAATTGGACTCAGGACCTTGCACTTACCAGGCAGGTGCTTGTGCCGCTGAGCTATATCCCTGGCCCTCTCTTTGCTTTTGAAGTTTCTCCCCATTTCACAGTATCTGTTGCACAGTTTAGATCTTATTTACTCTTTCAGTGTCTCACACTAGGGAGATAATACGATGTTTACACATGTGTGTGGTTTATTTCACTTATAAGTATAGTCTCAAGTTGCATCCATTTTCCTATAAAAGTCTCCAGTTTATCCTTTATCACTGAGTAGTACTGAGCTTATGTTTCTAATAGGGAAGACATCATACTAGTAAGTATGTAAACAGTGTATGGCAGATGATGTACTGCACTGACAGTGAGATAAGGGAACAGTGAGTTGGGTGAGTAGAGGGTGACGGAAGGGATGGAATGAATTGGGTTTGACATGTTCTGCTTTGGATGCTTGCTAGATACTCAGAGATGTTGTAGGCAGATCTGATGTGTGGGGAGATGTCTGGTCTGGAAGTATCACTCGGAGTGGGTAGCATATAAATGGTATTATAGACAGTCAAATGCTGCTCACATGTTGAATCTAACTTTTCTTTTTCAAATGTGTGACATAGGACTTGAGCTTTTCATTCTGTTTTCAGTTAACAGAAGATGAGATAGCTACAATATTACAGTCAACTCTCAAAGGACTAGAGTACCTTCATTTTATGAGAAAAATACACCGAGATATCAAGGCAGGAAACATTTTGCTAAATACAGAAGGACATGCAAAGCTTGCAGATTTTGGAGTAGCAGGTCAACTTACAGTAAGTAAATTTGGTATTTGTATTGATACTTTCAGCTTTGTCCTGAGGGATCAGTTCCTTCTACTTATCTTTAAAATATAATAATTGACTTAATTGTGTTAGTAAAAAAATTATAGAATCTACCAATAGGTTACAAGAAAGCTAATAGATTATTTCACATCCTTTTTATGGTTCAGATCATGTTATTTTTGTTTTAAATTTTTATAAAAATGAAAAGTAAAAGAAATGATTAAATATTAGTTTAAATTCTGTTGAGCTACATAAGCATATTTATAAATGGACAAAAACTTAAATCCGTGCTGCTTTCCTTAAATAAGGCAAAGTAACATCTCACTCAGCTTCCAAGTAATATTGAATAATTTCTGTACTAAAGAGACTCTCACTTGGTTTTAGTATCATGTGTTGATTCTCCTCCTAACTAGTACATGGCAGAGAAAAAAGAAAAACAAAATTTCAAAACAGGAAGTCCAGAATTATTTTTAATTTTTTGGCACCAGGAATCGAACTCAGGACCCCGTGCTTGCCAGGCAGGTGCTGTGCTGCTGAGGGAAGTTTAGAACTTATTTGATGTTGTAAAATGCCTAATAATAAGTGAAAGTATATACCAAAAAGTAGAAATAGTTGTAGACAGTTACCCACTAAAATTTACTACCGTATTATATATCAAGTGATTGGTATTATGTACAGGTTTTATTTTTTAAAATTAACTTTTTGTTTGAGACAGAGTCTTACTATGTCATTTAGGTTGGCCTTGAACTCACTTATGTAGCCCAGGCTGGCCTTGAACTCATGGCTGTTCTCCTGGCTCAGTCTCCCAAGTGCTGGGATTATAGGCCTGCACCACCATGCCTGGCTCAGTTTTCATTTTTTAATTTAAAATCTGTCTGGGACACGTTAGGGAGTCTTATAGTCTTACAGTCTTATACAACAGCACAAGAATTGCTTTAATATCCTAAAAATATTAGAAACTTATTCAGTTTTATGATTTGTGTACTCTCCACATATTGTTAATAAGTAAACCATATCAAACAGTGTTATATAAACTACAGTCTTAAGGAAGTCAAATTTAAACATGTAGCCTTCTGATGCTATATAAAAGTGTAATATTAAAATAAAGAATGTTCATTACATTATGTGTGTTTGTACATGTGCCACAGTCTGTCCTGGGCTGTTTTTCTGTTGCTCTGCTATTATACTGATACAACCTTATAACACAAATCTAGGTGAGATTAGCATCCACTCATTTAAGTCTCAAAAAATGTGTAACTATCCAAGTATGTATCTATTTCTAATTGAAATAATCTTAGTGAAAACTACGTTGACTACCATCATATGAAAACGGCGCTCCAAATTTGAAGTTTCAGAACTAAGGAAATGACTAAGCAGTAAGTTATTTCCTATGTTAGCTTTTCATGTAGGAGCGATGAAGAGATCAGCTCAGAAATGTTACATGTCATTTACTCTTGACTAGCATGAACTAATTCAACCACAGGCATTTTGGAAGGGACAGACATGGGTGATGATGATGGAAAGTGCCTTTTCCTTTTAGTTCTGTTTAGAAGTCCTTCTTCTTTTAAAGTACAGAGACTATGAGAAGGTTCTCTTTCAGTAGGGGTGTGCCATTCTGGAAAAATGTGCAAGTGGTTATTTGGTGTAATGTGTACTATGTTCATATGTTTTTCAGCCACAAACTAAAACTTTTTTATATGTCATTTTTTATATGTAATTTTTCTGAGACAGGATCTCACCATAGTGCAGGCTGACTGCATTTCCTATGTAACCCAGGCTGGCTTTGAACTTGCAATTTTCCTGCCTCAGTCTCCTGAGCACTGGTATTACAGACCTGTACCAGCATACCTGGCTATATATATATATAGAGAGAGAGAGAGATTTGAAAATGTTTTCCTGACTGCACATGTAATGCATGTGTCATCAGAATGTTAGAGAAATACACACCCCCACACACACACGACGGAAAGTAAAAGTCTAATGATTCAGCCTTCTAAATATATAACTGCTGTTAATGGTTTGCTATATGTTACTCAGGATTTTCTTTCTGCTATGCTCTAACAACACTTTTTCTTATCATTGATTATTGTTTTATCATCTCATTCTTCGTATTTTCCTTTTAAAACGGGGCTATATTATATATAGTTTTGTGACCTAATTTTTTTGTTTTGCAGTATATCACATTTTTTTCTTCATAACATTTGCAACATTTTTGCTTTACAATATATACATTTTTTTCCATGATGAACAAAAGTATATGTCTTTCTCCATGGATGTGTGTGTGTGTGTGCTTGTGGTGCTGGGGATTGAACTGAGGGCTTAGCACATGCCAGACAAGTGTTCTACTGCTGCTGCATGTTCAGGGGTTCTCTGTCCCCCTTTTTTTAATGTGATGTTTCCGTATACAGGTACTTACTGAATTTTTTCCTTGTCTCCTCCCTCAACTACAAACATTTCTACAGTCTTTGTATGTATGTCTTGGGGCACTTCCATGTCAGACAAATTTCTACAAGTACATTTGGATCAAAGGATATGGTTATTTGAAGGTTTAATGAATATTTGCAATGTGCTTACTAAAATAGAATACCAAAGTTTATATGCCATTAACATTGTATTTCAAGTTCTGGTTTTATATGCTATTATCATTAATTAATTAATTTATTTATTTAGAGGAGTCTCGCTATGTAGTTCAAGTTGGCCTTGAACTCACTGTGTGGCTCAGTCTGACCTCAAACTTGCAGTAATTTTCTTACCTCAGCCTCCTGAGTGCTAGGATTACAATATGTGCATCACCACACCCAGCTTGTATGCTGTTATTAGTGCTAGTTATTAATTTAAAATTTCATGTTATTTTGTACTTAACAATTAAGAATCTATTTGTTTCATGATCATTTAAATTTCTCGTGTGAATTCATAGTCATGGTTTTTAATACAGATTTTAAGTACCAGGTCTTCTTATTGTTGGAAAAGTCTCTTTTTATTAGTAGTTATCATGCTTAGTATTTTTTTTTCATGCTTAGTATTAGTCTCTCCTCTTTCTATTTAGGATACCATGGCCAAGAGGAACACAGTGATAGGAACACCATTCTGGATGGCTCCAGAGGTGATTCAGGAAATTGGGTACAACTGTGTGGCCGACATCTGGTCTCTGGGAATAACTGCCATAGAAATGGCCGAAGGAAAGCCCCCGTACGCTGATATCCATCCCATGAGGGTAAGGAGATGGGCGGAGAACCAGTGGGGCTAATTGTCGATCATCACTAGAAAGCTAGTTCACTGGTGTACTTGGTGAAGCTCCAAACAATAAATTAATTGTATGTAATTGTTAAGTGTCATTGTAGATGATACAGTTCCACTGACTGCTTATAGTCACTAATTAAAGTGCAACCCACCCGTCTCCATTCCAAGAAGTTAACAGCCTCCCAGCAGGCATAGAGTACAGAAATCTTGTTTGACTTTTATAATTATATACAGTTTTTAGACACCCACATTCTAACAGGATAACATTAACGGAGTAGGGGCTATCTCCTTTATGGGATTTCCACCTAGTTCCCATGCTTCCTCACTGTATTACCGAGTATTGGGTACCATTTCTCGCTGTGTTCTCTGGTAATTAATTGAACTCCTGTCAGGACCCCCTAGGCTGATTTGTTTGTTATCTTTCTCTCACCTGGCCTCTAAGGGTACTAGAATCTGTGCGTTCTGGATTGAGTATCCCAGACTTTTCTGGAGGCTCTGTTCTTTCCAACCTCCATCTACTTTTCAGTGGTGAGGTCCCATAGGCTTCATCGCTTCTGAAACGCCTGCAGTGCTGACCCTCTAGTTCTCAGGCCTTTCCCACCCCTAGAACTCCTGTAACAACACTGTTAAAAGACCCCAACCTTACCTGGCTGAGGAGCACTACAGCTGTCTGCCTGCCTCCCCAAACCAGCATTTCCTCTCCTCTGCAGTCAGTTCATTCCTCCATAACGAGACTAGAGCATTTTTCTAAAATATTCATGTGCCCAAAGATAAGCTTCCTTCTTTAGTGGGGGACAAAAGTTGGGAAGAATGGAGAGTTTACTGGTTATATTTTTAGATTTAAAGGATATAGTTTAAGGTGCTTATTGCAAAGGGTTTTATCTTTCAAAAACTGGCTCTTGTTTTGGAGTTCAGTCTCTTCGAAGTAGACTTTTTTTTTTTTTTTTTTTTTTGAGACAGGGTCTTGCTATGTAGTTCAGGCTGGCCTGCAGTCACTATGTAGTCTAGGCTGGCCTGAAACTCACAGCGATTCTCCTGCCTCAGCCTTTTGAGCACAGGGATTATAGGCAAGTACCCCCACAGCTGGCTGTAGAATTTGACTGATGTAGTGGTGTGAATTTTTAGTAGTCTTTTCCACAAGAATTTTGATTATGTCTTGGCTTGGAGTTTACCTCATGATTCTGACACTTCTGGTTGACGTCTAGAGTTGTGGTGACTTTGAAGGCGGCAGGAAATTAGATCACAATGAGGTTAATCTTCAGTATATGGGTACTTGTAGGTGTAGTTTTCCACTTTGAACGGCCGTGTAATGTAGTTAGCATTAAAAGTAGAAATAAAAAGCTTCATTGATACTGCAAGGTTTGGGGGAAAATACTATGTGTAAGAGAGGGAAAGGGAAGGAGAGAAATGCCAGGTTCTCTAGCTGTCATATTTCATACGCTAAGATGGTTAGACTTTGGGTGGAATTTGGATGGGCTTATCAGTGGCCACAAGAAAACTCATTTTACCAAGCTTCAAATGGAAATGATATTTTTGTGTTATATTTTTGGTTATATTTTCATTGGTGTATCGCTTTTTTTATTTTGCCAAATCTTTTTTTAACTAGGCAATCTTCATGATTCCGACAAACCCTCCTCCCACATTCCGAAAGCCAGAGCTGTGGTCAGATCAGTTCATGGATTTTGTGCAGCAGTGTCTTGTAAAGAGCCCTGAGCAGAGAGCCACAGCCACTCAGCTCCTGCAGGTATGAGTCACTCTGTTGCCCTTCCATTTTGCTCACCTGCTGACTAGAGGATGCTGTCAGCTGCCAGCATGTGGATGGTATTACTAAATTCTTTCCCTGCCTAGATGGGATAATAATAAAAGTTCATAGAAAAATACCTCCTGTATACCAGCACATGTTGGGGCATCTTTTTCATTTCTGCAGTACTTAGAAGGCCTTGGAGGCCCTACCCTCTGACGTGTGATGAGATGTAGAAGTATACTGCAAAGAAGAAAAATAGGACCACATCAGAGTGTGTTTGAAAAACAGCCCTCTAGAAGAATTTCCGTACATGGTTTTTACAGCAGAGATTTGTGCTACAAACACAAACATAAGATGGTAGTAATATAAAAAAACTTTGAAGTAATTTTTATTAATGAATTCAGCGGTGTTCCTGTGTTTCAGGTGTCTTTGCTGATTGAGTAATACTTGAGTTTACATCTGTTGGGTATTTATGATCAATCTTAGTAATGGTGTTTTCATACTAGAATCCCTTTTGGCTAAGTACGTAATTGGAAATGCCATAATACACAGAGCAGAAAGAATAAGGGGATGAATAATTATGCAGCGATGTCTGAATAATGTCTTTATTCCATTTAAGCTTCCCTCTCCAGAATTACCGCCCCAAATCACTAGACATTTTGCATCTTTCTTGAAAAAAATGTGCTCCAAGACATTTGAAAAATGTACAGAGTGTGCCACAGTTCATTGTTGTTCAGGACTGTTTCCTGCTTCACAGGGTTGCTGACATCGCTGCCTCCTACCCCATGCTTTGTGTACTCTGCAAACACTGTAGCAGCAGTCTTCCAAGATGTTCACTGAACTTTGTCTAGTAGGTGGGATAGCACCTTGTTGAGTATCTATGGATTTGACAGAAGAAATGGCATAGGCATTCCAGCCAGGCTGAAAAAAGCGGGGAAAATCTGAATGTGCACATCGCTGCTCAGCACTGTAAAGTGAGCGTGACTTAGCTGTTGTGCAGAGCATAAAGGGAAAGGTGTTCATTGACGAAGGCAAGTGTCACGTGCTCACTGTGTGCCAGGAACTGTTTTGCCTCTGTCACCATATAAGTTGTCTCCAGTGTTTCCACTTTCTCGTTGAAGCACCCGTTTGTCAAGAGTGCCAAAGGAGTGTCAATCTTGCGGGACTTAATTAATGAAGCCATGGATGTGAAACTGAAACGGCAGGAAGCCCAGCAGCGGGAAGTGGAGCAGGACGATGAAGAAAACTCAGTGAGTGGCAGCCTTTGCTATGATCCTCAGCATTAGTGTTTGTTATTTCATGATTGCCAAGATAGGTAAGCTGAGTAGGTGATAGTGGATCAACTTGGAGCAGGAAATTCTTCCTGCGTGACCTGGACCCAGGCTTGCCGGAGGATTTCTGTTTTGCCCTTGGTACTTCCTAAAACACTTTTAAATTTTACTCTTTTCCCTCCATACCTTCTCATCAATTTTACTTTTTATTTGAGAGAGAAAGAATGCTCAGATCCGAGACTTGGTTTTTCCAAGTCCTTTAGGGAATTGTAGGCTCTGTACTTGTAGCCTTTACCCATATAGTCTTCTTCACACCTAATGAGAACAGGGGAAGAAAGGAATCCTTTAGGTTAGATACGCTGCTCTCCCATGGGTAAATGTGTGATCTTCTTTGGTTAAATAAGAATACTTTCAGTTATATAGTATGAGTTTAGACCCAGAAGTGTCAAATCCAGAACTATCTGAACCGGGATAAGTAATAGTAATTCAGATAACCATAATTCAGGAATAGTAATTCATAATTCAAAGATTCAAAGTCTTATGATCAAGTTAGCCCTGATTTGAGACTTTGTCTTTTTACAGGAGGAAGATGAAATGGATTCTGGCACAATGGTTCGAGCAGCGGGTGATGAGATGGGCACTGTCCGAGTAGCCAGCACCATGAGCGATGGAGCCGGTACTCTGATTGAGCGTGATGACACCTTGCCCTCACAGCTGGGCACCATGGTGATCAATGCAGAAGACGAGGAAGAGGAAGGGACTATGAAAAGTAAGGCTCTGATGAAGTACAGTCACTTCTCCAAGTACATGCTTTGCATAGAAGGCGGCCTCTCGTGACACATGCGTGCTCAGTCTCGAGCCCTCTTTCCGTGGCCACCACTAGAGGAGCTTACATTAGTGGGTCATGGTGGGGTCAGGAGGCTTGAGGAGAGGGAAAGCTGTCATGTGAACTCAGAGATAAGAAAGCATCAGCAATGAGAAGCTTGGTTTTTGAACCCAGCTACCCATTCTGTCACTGAATCAGACACATACATTATTTTGATGCATAATTGACCTCAAAGTGTCATGAAATTCTGACCCATTTACCATGCATATCTGTAGTCCATTTTCATGATGGTCTGTGTCTAACAGGTTTATCAGCAATCGGTCAATCATAGTTGAGTACAAGATTATAATTACTGTCAAGTCCTATATTTTTCCCTACCTCCCTTCATTTCTTTTTTCTTTTGTTGCCCAAGCTGGCCTTGAATGCCTATGCTTAAGTGATTCTCTAGCCTCTGCCTCCTGAATAGCTGGGATTACAGAAATGCACCACCATGCCTAGTTCTCTGCTTCTTTTTATTTCTGGCTGATCTTTTTTCTGTGACTGAGGCCTAACGTCTTATATTGAGCTCCCGTCTTAGCATGCCTTACTAGCTATTGTCCTTCCCCTTGTTCTGAGCATTACCCAACTCAAAGTACCAAATGATAATAATTGACTTGTATAAGTAAAATTTAGCCT
The DNA here is from genome assembly GCA_004027595.1 of Dinomys branickii. Taxonomy (NCBI): domain Eukaryota; kingdom Metazoa; phylum Chordata; class Mammalia; order Rodentia; family Dinomyidae; genus Dinomys; species Dinomys branickii. Next base: position 27,943 of record PVLD010003539.1, on the reverse strand, counting down.
AAACTTTACATAGGTTTAAAGCAGTAAGTCTCCGTGATCTTTTCATCTCCTTTATTTTTCCTCCCTTCAAAAAATTTAAAGACCCATTCTCTAAACTAGGGATGGGCAGACTGTGGCTCACTGTGGCTCATGGACCAAATCTGGCTCACCACCTACATTTGTTAATAAAATTATATTGAACCACAGCCATGGCCATTCATTTATGTGTTTGTCTATAGCTGTTTTTGTGCTAAAAAAGCAGAGTTGAGTAGTGATAGAGATGATACGACCTTAAGTATTTGCTGTCTGGCCCTTTTCAAACTTCTTGTATAAGACCCTCTGCTTTGTGATTGATTAATTCATTCAGTAGATTTTTCTTCAGTGCTTCCCATTTCCCACGTACTTTGCTAGGCACTGAGGACAGCAGGGAATGAAGTAGCAGTTTTTTCCCCACGGGAACTCATTGTCTAGTTTAGGAGAAAGACCATTAATTACAATTCACTGTACGAAATGATTTCTAATGTACGGTAAGCTGAGGGCATTGTTGAAGCAGCATGGAAGAATAATTTAGACTGGGGCTCACTGAAAAATTTCCTTAGGGAAAAGGCAGCAGTAAGGGTGTCAGTACATAGGGTGAGTGGAGATATTCCAGCTGTGAGGACAGTGTACGCAGGATCCTAGGTAAGTGGTGGGTGTGTTCAGGGGTAAGGCTTGCTTTTTGTGGCTGGAGTGGATAGTTGCAGAGCAAGGTTCTCAGGTGTCCCCTCTGATCTTCATTTTTCAGGTTATGATCTGTACGTGTGTAATCAACTCCTTGTTTTCGAAGGGGAAATATTTTGCTTTTGGTGCTCAGGCTTGTTATCTCTGTTTGGCTTCTGGTCAGAATTCATGATAAAAGAATGGTGGTAATGATGGTAGATTCATAAGTTGGTATAATTTTTCTGGAATGCAATGTGTATATGAACAATTTTAAAATTTCAAATTTTTTACTCAGTACCTTCTAAGAATCTGGTACAAAAAATAATTGAAGATACTGACAAATATGTTTGTTAATAAAATTATATTGATAGAGATGATACGATCTTAAGTGTTTGCTGTCTGGCCCTTTTCATACTTCTTCTATTGACCCTCTACTTTGTGATTGATTAATTCATTCAATAGATTTTTCTTCAGTGCTTCCCATTTCCTACATACTTTGCTAGGCGCTGAGGATAGCAGGGACAGCCGCACTTTTAAGCTTCTCACGTGGATGCAGTGAATCAACCATTACAATATCCTGGCGCTTAAACAGCTACCCTAGGGCATGTCCTCTACACCCTAGGGTGTAGAACTGTTGTTACTTAATTAAACTTTTGAACTTACACAGTTGACAATGTATTACCTATTACACTACCTAATGGTGCTTCTCTTTTTTTTTTTTTTTTTTTTGCGGTACTGGGGATCGAACTCAGGACCCTGCGCTTGCTAGGCAAGCGCTTATTCCACTGAGCTATATCCCCAGCCCCTGGTGCTTCTCTAAGATAATAATTTTTCTCACTTTTTGTGAAACATGCAAGGATTTTCCCAAACATGGAACTTATAAAAGGAAAATCTGGATTAATTTAATTGTTCAGGTGCAGTTGATTGGTCCTGTTATAGTACGTTCATGGTCATGGTGCATACATTCCATAGGATGGAATACTGTGCCATTAAGAAACACCTAAAGTCCTGTTTTGAGGAATATTTACTGAATTCAGGAAATACTTGTGTTAAGTGAAAATAAAGTAATAAAAATTATAGATTGACTACAGTTTTGTAAATGTAAAAAGACAGTATGTGCATAGAAAAGAAACAGAAAAATGAAAAAAGGGAAATAAAATATGTATTAAAAGTAGTTAATACTCCTAGCTGATGCCGCCTTGAGAAGAATCTGAGAGAAGTTGCAGTCTCAAACTCTGAACAGACAAGTGGAAGATAGCTGTCTTAGTTACTTTCTCTTGTTGCTGGGACAAAGTATCCAACACCCAAAATTAAGGAAGGAAAGGTTTCTTTAGTTCACAGTTTGTAGGGGTTTTCAGTCCCTAATCAGCTGGCTCCAAAACAGGGTAGAATGGCGGAGGAGCAACAGTTCAAGCCTCTTTTCCTCCCTTATACTGAAAGCAGAGGGCCTGACCTGGTGGGCAGAAGCACTCACATCCCCTCCCTGCTCACCTCTTGCCATAGGCTCAGGATGTTTACAGTGAGGCACTGCTGAGTCACTTCGTTAAACTTCTAAACTTTTCACGTGGACACAGTGAATCAACCCTTACAACATCCTGGTGCTTAAACAGCTGCCCTAGGGCATGTCCTCTATACCCTGGGGTGTAGAACTGTTGAGTTACTTAATTATTAACTTCTGAACTTACCCAGTTGACACAATGTATTAACTAGTACACTATCTAATGGTGCTTCTCTAAGATAGTAATTTTTCTCACTTTTTGTGAAACACATGTAAGGGCAGAATGGCTTACAGACTACTTGAGTACTTACTTTGTTTGATGATAAGAAAAACTCACATTTTAGAAATTTCCATTAGGTCCCAGGTACTACTTCTGTATGAAATATTTAAACAGTTTAATTCATACAAAAATTAAATAGATATCTTTAAAAATTTGTAGTGTTAAACACTATAAATAATACAGCAAAATATTTTGTGTCTACTATGTAGAATTAACATACTGTTTTTTTTTATAAGTTTCACATATTCTAAGAAAAAAAAACTTACGACTTTACTGATGAAATTAAGGTTCCCCAGCATCTCTTACTGATCACCTTAATCCTGAACTTGGTGTGTAATTTGCTATGTTTTGTTTCTATATTTTTGCTCTATAAGTTTCTATTGATAAACAATACGTAATGGTGTTTTAATTTACAGTCTGAGGGGTTGAACCCAGGGCCTTCTACTGAGCTACACCCTCAGCCTTTTTTATACTGAGTCAAGGTCTCACTAAGTCACTGAGTTGCCCAGGCTAGGATTGAAATTGCAATCCTCCTGCCTCCACCTTCCAGAGTGCTGGGATTACTCTGTATGTGTGTGTGCCTGTGTGTGTGTCTGTGTGTGTGTGTGTGTCTGTGTCTGTGTCTGTCTGTCTGTCTGTCTGTGTGATTAAATGATTGAACTGAGGACCTTTGCACTGAGTTAAATCCCCAGCTGTTTTGGTTGGTTTAATTTTTGAGAGAGGGACTTGCTAAGTTCCTTACATGGGACTCGATTTTGTGATCCTTTTGCCTCAGGCTCCCAGAGCATTTGGATTACAGGTACGCATCACTATTCTCAGCTCAGCTTGCTGTGTGTAAACAGTAAACTGTTGGTCTGAGATGGATCCTTGCTGATAGGTAAATCAGAAGGTGTGTAGCATAGTGTATTATATATTCTTGTTTTGCCGGATACTAAGTTGTTTCTATTTTTTTGCTGTTAAAGTGTATCTCTGTATACATCTTTCAGACAATCATTTCTTTAGGGTATAGGTCAAGAAGTCACATTCTCAGTCTCATGGCATAAACTCTTAGGTTCATGTAGTTAGAAGCCGCCACACTGCATTTTAACTGAAATAATTTATACTTTCCCTAGCGGGGGATGAGACTTCTGGTTTCTTGTATCCTCTCTAATAATGGACTGCTAGGCCTCCTGCCATCCTGAGGAATGCCAAATGTTCTTGTTTTTCATGAAATTGACATAAAAATTAGTGGAGAGCACAACAATATTTATGTACGTAATAGTGTAAGAAATTAAAACATTACACCAGTATTCACTCCATGCCTTCTTCCTCAGTTGTGTTCCTGCCAGATCTGCGCCATAGGTAACTATCTTGTAGTTCCTTCTTCTTTATTTGAATTTATTGTCTTTCTAGTTTCTTGAATTTAACACTTAGCCTTTTTATTTTAACCTTGAGGGTACTGCTTTAAAACAGTATTCCACAAGTGGTAGTGTACATGTTGCTGGGTATAGATGATGTTTGTGAGTTGTATTTCAAGTTAACTCATTTATTGTGATGCTTCTCTATTTGGACTTAGTTCTATTCTTACTTTGTAGTAAGAAAGAGAAGAGCAGGGAAGTGGTGTCAGTGCTTACACCACCAGGTCAGGCAGTCTGCTTTCGGTATAAGGGAGGAAAAGAGGCTTGTTCCTCTCCTCCTTGTGGTTGGTGCATTTGTTGTTGTCTGCTGCCTTGAACTGTTGTTGTTCTTTGCTCTGCTTTCTACTCACCAGGTTTTTCTCTTGGTACTTTTTTCTCCCTTCTTTGCTTATGTTGGGCTGATTGAGTCTTCACTCCCCTCGCCTTCCTGTCTTCCCTCAGCCCTCTCTCTGCACTGTCTACCACCAACTGGCAAAGTGTATGTATAAGTATATGTCTACTTCACTTTCCTTTTTTATGATAAGTTCCAAAGTTACTGTCTCTGTCCTATTTCTGAATAAGACAAAAAAAAAATGTTAAAACGTTCTGCCTTTCCCCAAACTCCTCTGCCATCTTTTGTGACTGTTGTCTATTATCTTGGTTCCGTCAGGTTTTAAAACTCGCACATTAGCTGCTATAATAATGATTGCGAACCCGCACTCAGATTCAGGAACACATGAGCTACTCATGTCTTTGCTGCTTAGGACTTCTGCCAGCCCACTCTCCGGGGCTGATCTTCTGGCAGTGCATCCTTTCAGTGAGGGTGGGACAGGTGCCAGCTCTCCCAGTTCAAGTTCAGCGGAATGAAAATAGCGCAGACCACGAGTGCTTTCCTAGTGGAGTGCTTTCAGGTTAAGAAATCTTAATCGTTCCTTCTTTTTTGAATATAGTTCACGGATACTTCTCGGTCTACTATTTTCACTTTGTACCTGAAAGACATTTACATTTTCTCAAGAATACCTGTAAGACTCATCATAGGTATGCTGTAAGCCACAGTATTTTGAAAATCCCTGCCTGGATAAAATACCAGCTTGGGGATTTTAGAAGGCTTCTGTTTGAGATACAAGTTCTGTTTTGTTTTGTTTTCTGCTGCTGCTGCTGCTGCTGCTTTCTTTGTCCCCCTTGTGGTGCTGGAGATTGAACCCAGTGTCTCCTGTGTAGTGAGGAAAGTGATGGACCAGGTTTTTATTTTTTTAAATAAGGGCTCTAGAAGAACCTTATTGGTCTCTGAGAGGTTGAGCACACGTTACTGTGGTATGAGAAGTGAAGTAGCAGGAGAGGGAGGTTCTGTTATTAGCATTAGTGTGCTTTCTGCGGGCCAGCAGAGGGAGCTGTGTCATCGGTTATGAGTTAACATTGTGTTGCCATCAAGTTCACAGATCTCCTTCCTATGATAGGTTTTATTGTAGATCAAGGCTATTATTTATTTATTTTAAAATGTATTTTAAATAACCATAGCAATATAAGGGCAATGCTTTTATTTAGTTAGGAGATTGGATACCTCATACCTGACAAAGTTCAAATAACATTGAAGTCAGCCCAAACATTTTAAAGTAGAAACTTCCTCTCTATGGATTTCTTATTGACCTAAACTAGAATTGGTATTATGCACACAGTTTTGAAACTCAATAGTTTAAGTGGCTAATTCAGTAAATGTGAAAAATTAAACTAATAATTCTTTTGTAGAACTGATTTGGGAAAAAGGTTTTTATGTATAAAAATAAACATATATGACACTGTAGTTTTGTTGCCTGTCTCTTCAATTTTATGTTTAATTTATTTTTGATAGTGCTGGACGCTGAATCCAGGGCCTCATGCATGCTAGGCAAGCAGTCTGCCGCTGAACTGCACCACAGTTGTAGTTTTAATCTTGCTTATTTCTGTCCTTTTTCTTTCTTTCTTTCTTTCTTTCTTTCTTTCTTTCTTTCTTTCTTTCTTTTTTTGTCTTTTTGAGACAGGGTTTCACTGTGCACTTCAGGCTGGGCTTGAACTCACTTTGTAGCTGAGGCTGCCCTCAAACTCACAGCGATCCTCCTGTCTCGGCCTCCCTAGTGCTGGGATTACAGGCATGTGCCCTACTCCTGGTTTTCTGACTTGACTACACGAAAATCTAATACTGAATAGCCCTTTCCTGGTTTTTTGTTTTTTTTTTAGTGTGATTGGTCTTTTTGCTATTGATTTGCAATATTTCCTTATATTTTGGATACTCTTTTTTACATATGTTCAAGACTATTACTAGTAAATAATAGTCTACATTATATTTATAAATATTTATTATAAATTATATTGTAAATATTTGTCTCCCAGCTGTGACTTCTGCTTTTACCTTTGCAGTCTTTTTTTAGACAACAACTTTCATGAAGTTAGATTTGCCTAAATTTTCTTACATAGTGTACTTTTTATGTCTTAAGAAGTTCTTTATTGCCCAGATGTCTTAAAAATGTCTCCTATTTTTTCTAAGTGTTGTAAAGTTTTGTTGTTCATCTTTAGGATTTTGTTTAACATATTACATATTGGTTTTTGTTTATGTTATGAGGTACAGTAATCTGTTTTATTTTTTCTGCCTGAAGGATGTGCTTCCATTCAGGTCTTTGGTCCTGTCACGGTCTCCTTCCTTCTCTGGTCGTTTCTCAGCAGTAGGTCTCTATGTCCTTGCTTTTTCAATGCAGATTCATGCTTGAAGTTCTTGTCTCCATTCTCATATATGCACTATAGGGTCACTACCTCAAGTTTTATAAAATAACCCTAGGATCCTGACTTCATTGCATTTGATAGGCTAATTAGGCAAAATTCCCATATCTCTGATGTAAATTCTTCCTGCTTGTGAGCTTCTGTTTGGTTTATCTTTTATCCTTAGTTAATGTTGCAGTTTTACCCTTAATGATGTTTTAAATCTTTTTATTAAATTTAAGATGCTTTACAGTTTTCATTGCTATTACAAGTACATACCTTAAACTCTTTTGTTGCTAATATTTTTGCCTTATACATGACTTATTTTTATAATTATTTTATTCATAAATTAAAAGTTTTCTGGAGGTTTTTAAAGTTAAGACAGTCACATTGTCTGTGAATTATGACCTTAGCTTTTTCTTTTGATATATATACTATATACAATTTTTGTTTTTAATCTCCTATACAGTGCTGGATAGTAGTGGGCATACGTGTCACTGTAGTGAAAATTCTTCAGTATTTTTAACATTGAGCCTGATCTTGTAGCAGGATTTGATAGAGTCTACTTATTAGGTTAAAGAAATTCTCTATTTTTAGCTTATGAGGTTTTTTCTGAAAAAAAAAAAAGGAAAAATGAAACCTCTCAAGTTGTTGTTAAATTGTTTGGTTTTTTAGTTGAACACTTAGCTGTTTAATTTTCTTTCTTCCCACTGTAGTTACCACTGAGACTTTTTCTCTGAGCTTTGTTTTTGCAGTGCCCCATCTGTTTTTGTAGTGTACATCGTCACTGCTTCTGCCCAGCTTGAGGTGGTTGTGCTTTTCATGTGTTTCTTTTTTTAACTTGTGAATTATTCAGAAGTGCTTTTTAAAACTAAATGTGCGAGTTTTTAAAACTGCATATTTAAAATTTGCAACTTTAGAGAATATGGCTAAATATGTGCTGTGGGGAACAGCTTTGTTTTTTTTTAAGACATTTGTGGCCTGACATATTGGTTAATTTTTGTCAAATGTGGTTTGTGTGTCTTGGAAAGAATATGTATGGGTTTTTCTAATTGTTTGGTGCAAGGATTTACAAATGGTTGTAAATGTAGTTTATATATGTATGTTTTGTGTGCTTGAGTTCATTTTATTTTTATATTTTGAGGTTGTATTGTTTGATGTATATAGATTCAATATTGTTTCCTTGTTCTGGGAGTTGTTTCTTTTATATTATTGGGCCTTCACAGCATCCCTTAGATTTGAGCATATTGGGTGTTGAATTCCTGCTCTACAACATGAAGAAGAGGAAAAAGAAAAAGTTTAGTGTCTTGTCTAAAGTCATGCTGGATCTCAATCCTTTTTTGACATCTAGTCTTCTGTGCTACTGAGGAATAGGGTTTCTGGTTAAGTATTGTAAAAAGTCCTGCATTTCTTGTCTTTTGATACATATTTCTAGTGAGACCCTTCTAGTGAAACCTAAGACTGTTGTAATGTTGTTGGTATTTTGTCTGACCAAGACTAAAAAGCATGATGATACGCAGACAAGGTTTTCTAGCTAGCTGGAAGAGATTTAGGGCATCTGAGTGAAGAGTGTGGGGGCAGTCCTTGTAACAGTGAGGCTTTTTCTAAGTCTAAAAATTAATCAGTAAAACCACCAAATGGCTTTTAATCTATAATTTTTAGTTTTTAGAAATAAACCTCAAAAGGCTAATTGTGATAGTTCATAAATTGATAGGTTCACTACAGAGTTTCCTAGTATAGTACTGTCTTGAGGTTGTTGGTTTTCACTGACTGATTCAGATACTGTTTGTCATTAGTATTGGTAGAAATGTGCTTCTGAATATGAAGTATGATAAGAAATTTAGGGAAATACTAAATATTGCTATTACTATGTACCATCTAAAGTAATGTATTGGCAATGAGTACTCTTTAGTATTGCTGTGAAAATTATGTTGTTTCTATGTTTATATCTTTTTTTTTCTTTTTGGTGGTACTGGGGATCGAACTCAGGACCCTGCGCTTGCTAGGCAGGCACTTATTCCACTGAGCTATATCCCCAGCCCCTCTGTGTTTATATCTTTCTGTGTTTTACATTAAGTTATAGTCCCTTTCGTTTCTTCATATAGAGAAGTTACTTTGTTAGAACCCTTTGTCAAGCAAACATCTTTTTAAAATTTTTGCTGTGATTCCTATACTTTTGGGGGGGTTAGCACCTGTGTGTGATACAGAGTATTTACAGTCAGTGTGGAGCTCTGATACATACACACGTTTCAGTCACCTCACCTCCTTTCCTTCCCTGTATTCCTTTGTATAGAGTCTGCCTCCCTGCTTCTTAACATGGCTGTTTATTTTGCTCTTTCAGTTGATTATATTTTGGGTCTCATTTATTTGAGAGACCACACAGTGCTTAACTCCCGTAACTGATGTATTTTACTTATATTCCAAACATCTTTTTTAAGGGAAAACAATTTCTGCTGTTTTATTTGATACTGAATAGGGTGTTAATATCTAGAGCTGAGAACATTTAATTCTGTGCCCCAAAGTAGAAAGAATCCGAAGCTTAAAATCGTTATTAAAACTATTCTTGTAAATATATTATATATTTGAAAGCAAAATAGTTTTTTCAGAGCCAAAACAAGGAAATAGTTTTTGGGAGCAACTGAGGTAGCCTCATTTGCACAAATTTGTAGTTTAGCTGTTAATTGCTTTTGCCATATGAGAAGATGACAGGGCAAAGCCTGGCCGTTGAACAGTTAAGTGCCCATCTGCCAAAGACCTGGTGGGCAGTGGTTTCCCTGTCCACGCTTCATGGCTGTAATGTCATGGTCTTGTCCAGATGCATAGTGCTTTGCCTTCAGGCTTGTTCACTGTGGGAGGCAGCTTATGGACTACTAACTGCAGGGCTGCTTTCCCCTGACTCAATGAACTCTTTAAATTAGTAGACCCTGAACTGAAAGAAATAGATCATTTCTCTTTAAAACTTGCACTTAGTTCATAAAATTCAGATTTGTCCCTGGAACAATAACCACATTAATCTTTGAAATTTTTTTCTTTTTTTGTTTAGTTTTTTGAAACAAAGTCTCATTATATAGCCTAAACTGGCCTCAAACTCACAGTGATCCTCTTGCCTCAGCTTCCTGATGCTGGCATTATAGGCATTCACCACTGGGGAAATAAAACTTTAGAGCACAGTAGCAAAATTGTTGGGGTAGCTCAGAAGCTGCTTCAGATAAGTTACTGCGATAGCATCATGTGATAAAGATGCTGTGTATTTACAATTTCCCTGGAAGTCCTAAGCCTTACGAAGGATCTATTGTTGTTCTGAGTTTCTTTGTTTAAAACCGAAGGCCAGGCTCTTGTTGAAATGATTTTCTTTTCAACACAATCCATCAGATACATGTCAGAACTGCAGAAGAGGGACATTCTTCGGTTACAGCCTGTTTTCGTTCTACCTACAGTTGTTTAAAAGAGGTTGTTACAGCATCACCTCCCTTGTATGTTCTCGTATTCTCTCTGACTGGGATTATAGCATTTGCAAATCCAGTAATTAGAACATAAGCATTTTAACATTTCTTTTACCACAGTAGTCTTACTGTTTTATTTGATTACTTCAGGATTGTTAGAACTGTCATCAGAGTATTAAGCATTTATGTGTGCCTGCCGGTCACAGGCAGCCGCATATGAGAGTGTCGGGTAATGTTAGTGCAGTTTCACATAGCAGAGCTGAGACTTAAAACATTTGGTTTTTTAGGATCATATTTCTGAGTAAGGACAAGAGAAGGAAGGAGGAGTAGTAGAATAAGTATGGGTTTTTAGAATCAAAGTCTTTGGCTTATAACTTCTTTGGTTAATAGTCATGTAAACTGTCTACGTGGGTAAGTTAATCTCTTTCTTCACTTTTAATTTCCTATTTTGAAAAAAAATGGTACATAGAAGTTCTGATTTTGTAGTTTTGTCAAGGTGTTACTAGAATGAATGAAAAAAAGTATAATACTTAAGTATAGTGCCCCAGAATGCTAGGTATTATAGTAAATATTAACATTATGACTTTGATAGTGAATGTAAGTAGTCGTTTCATTGTACCTAAATCTTCGATCAGGACAGCTTTTTAAAAATTCTCATTCCTTTTCTCCTTTGGTGTTAAATGTGTTTTGTATGTCTGAGTGTTGGCATAAAGTGCCTGAGCTAAAGGAAGGTCGCTTGTCCATTTCAGTAATGTTTTACAAATGTACTGAGGGGGCGTGTGTGTTTTAAATTCCTTGGCAATAAGATGATAGATGGTTTGAGAATCTGCAAAATAGCTCAGTGTACAAGATGACAGATTTTAAGAAAGGGCAGACTTTGGATCCCCCTGAGCTTTCTTTTGTAAAGTTTAAAATGCTTGTCTTTATACCATGGAATTTATTACTGAATAGGTCTTTTTCTCTTCCTGAAAGATAATCACTGTGGTTCACTGTGCATTTTATCTGAAGTTCCTGAGAGGCAGACATCTTGGTGTTTAGACTTTTTTCACAGCTTCACAAATAATTCAAGGTCATCTTCCAGAGTGGAGGCTAAATCCTAATTGTGCAGCTTCTCTCATTGTGTCCAGATGTTGGGCCTGCTTCTGGCTTTGGAAATCATTAACATTCTTGATTTTTTTTTTTTTCTTTGATGAGCCAAAAAGCAGACTCTTGATGCCTGAAAATTCATTCAAAACACCCTGCCAGACCACATGTTAAGATGTGAAAGTACCAGATCTCACTGTGGCTTGGGTGAAGGGCTCAAGCCTATATTTTGAGAATATAAGGTACTCCAATATAGTTATATCGGTGAGAAGAGAGCCAAGAATAGCCTTGGGAGAAATGTATTTTCCAGGGAAAGCAGTGGTGTGATAGTAATGAGAAACAAGAGAAAGTGAATCTAAAATATACTGAACTTGGGCTCTTGTGCCTCAGAGGATAGATTCGTCTATCAGTTAGTAGAACATATTGCTCTGTGCTGTTCTGATACGCTTACTTTTGTTCAGAAATAAAATGGAGATACATTTTCAAATATCAAAATTAATCTAGAAAGAAAAAATAGATGATATTCTTCTAAACGTATCTGCTAAAAAAATCAACTCTGAAGTAGTATATGTTAAAAATAAATATTTAAAAAGAACTAATAAGTATTTATTAGATGGTCACTAAGTATCATTATTGTGTAGTATACAAAACAAAATGAGACACTTACTGCTGACCAGGAGCTTACAGATTAAGAGGACGTTTGCCTACCATACAATAGCTGTTCTATTTTTTAAATCTGGGTGTTTCATGTAGTGGCACTTGATAGTGATGTAATTTAGTTGAGGAGAAAGGACCTCTGCTTATTAAGACAAAAAAATACTAGCCCAGATGTTGGGTAAATGGTACGGAAGAGTGATTAAGGGTTTGCCAGGTGAATGTCAAGGACTTAGATGTGCAGGAAAGGTAGGGAGGATAGTCTAGGCAGATACAGTCAGGGAAGGAGAACTGTATATTGAATATTCAGTGGCTGAAACAGATGTGGGTGTTGATTGAAATCTAAAGAACCTTGAATGTCAAACTAAGGAATTTGAACTTGATTCTGCCGATAATAGAGTGTATGAAGACACTTTCTCAGGAAAGTGGGGAGTTTCAACAGACTATAAAAGGTGAAACCAATTAGGAAATTCTTGCAATAACCAAGGTTTAGATCATTCTCACTTGTGAACCTTTTGCATCTTTTAAAATGTGATGCTGCTATTGCTATTGTTAGTAACTCTTTGAAATTTGTATTTAGATCTCTTTGAACAGATATATTACTGCTCATCAGCATTAAGACAGCTAGAGCAGAAACCAAGTCAGTTCATTTACAGAGAGGCAATTACCCAAACTGCTTAACTAAAAGTTACTCTGGGCTCCAGGCATCTTGTAAATTAGGGTGCCAGTAATTCTTAGTGGTTTCAAAGAACATTCAAAGCAATACTTATGGTTGCACTTAGCAACATGGGTAATAATTTGTGTAAGTAAATGAGTTGAAAGCACTTATCTGCCTACTAACAAAAACCAAACACATATTGCAAATACTACATTTTTTAAAAGCCCAATTACGGTATAAGAAGTATACCTTCTGGCATATTATTCCTAGCCAGAAGGAGACATTGAGGGAGTTTTTTTCTTGCAACTAATTATGCATGAAAAGGAAGAAAATGTGGGCTCTTGCCCAGTTCACTTTGAACAAAATTAATTACCATTTAGGGAAAAAGTTATCATAGAAACTAAGGAAAGAATTGTTTACCATTATGGTTTACTTAGTGACAGTCTGAAAAATGAAGGTTTGAAAAGGAAGGTCATAGAGTTTAAGCTCTGTGGTAGATGATCATTCCAAAGGAAAAGTAGGCTTCATTCTTTGGCCAGGCACCTTCCCAGTTACGCCTACCCTGACATTGTGTTGTAGTTCCTATAAATTCATAAATGAGAGCACATAGTGGCCAGGCATGGTGGCACATGCCTGTAACCGCAGCACTCGAGAGACTGAGGCAAGAGGATTGCTGAGATTTTTAGGCCAGCCTGGGCAACATACTGAGTTCAAGGCCAGTGAGCTACACAGCAAGACCCTGTCTCAAAAGAGCAAAAACAAAACAGAAAATAGAGCAAATGGTAGAGGAAACGCACCTTGCTGCTTTACTTTTTTCTGATAGAGTTACTGGTTCACCGTGATTCCCGAGCCATGTGGTTCACTCATTTAGGGTGCACAGTTACGTGCTTCTTCATAAATTCAGAGTATATCATCCTCACTGCAGTCTAATTTAAAAAGTTTTATTTTTAATTGAATATAGTTCATACATCATAAAAGTCACCAATTTAAAGCATATTGTTCAGTAGGTACTTAGTATATTAACAAGATAATAGCACTACTGAGTTGCAGATATTTTGATCACTCCTAAAAGAGCCTCTAATCCTGTGAGGAGTCATTTGCATTCTCCCTCATCCTCAAGCAGCCATTAGTCTACCCTGTGTCACTGGATGTCCCTATTCTGTGAATACAATCATACAGTACCCTTTGTGTCTGGCTTTTTTGCATAATATTATGTTTGTCCATATTGTAGTGTGTTACAGTTTTTCATCGTTAGTTGCTGAATGATACTCCCATCTGTGGGTATACCAGATTTTATCTATCTGTTCATCAGTTCGTATAACTTTGGATTGTTGGATTCTTCTGCTTTTATATAGCATTTTAGAAAGAAAAAATAGAAGGTACATGTACTTTTTAATTTGCTCCTTTGACTGTGGCTTAGAGAGATTGTCCATTTAGCTTGATAAAAGTGCAGCTTACTAAGAAAAAATAGGCCAGTCCTAGCATAGGAGTTTACAAATTTCCTTCATCAGATAAAAGAATCAGAGTAAGACACTGCTGATTTCAAGGCTTTAAAGTTCAATCCTTTCTGTGGCTTCAGGTTTCTTGTGTTATCACTCAACTGAATGTCTTCATTTCCCAGCATACTTCTGAAAAAGTAGCTCAAGCTGAAACAAAAAGCTCACCAGGCAGCTGAAGCCCTAGGGACAGTGTGTCCTTTAATCAGCTTAGAATGGTTCTCGCACGCTTTTTATCACTGACAGGCTTCTGTCCAGCGCTTGATCATCTAACTAAAGGATGCTGAAAGAAGAGTTTAAAGATAAGGTTCCTGGGAAAATTCCATTCTCCCGCACTCTTGCAGTCAACTTAATGGCAGTGCTGACATGTCAAAGAACCTACATTTTGTTTTTAGAGAATTTAAAATATGAGCTATGGTTTAGCAGATTTAAAATATGACAAGTTGGCATTCAGATTCTATCGTTGTTGGTTAACAACTATGAAATCTTAAGCACAATTTTCACCAATAAAATGGAAATGATAACATATACCTTAAAAGATTCTCTGAGCATTAAATGAAATAGCACTTTGTGTGGCAGTTGATAGATGCCTAGTAAGTACAAGTTCCCTTCTGCTTTATATAGTGTGATCAGGACATTTGCATGAAATCATAATGGGAAAGTACTTAGTAGAAAGACTGAAACTCCAGAGATATTTGGGAAATGTTAATTGAATTTGAACTTGAATTCCAAATGATAGATCTCTGTGTGAATATAGCAGGAAGGTAGGGAGACACAGTCAGACTCTGTATCACTTAGCTTTTGTGGTTTAACGATATGCTCCAAAATTTAGTGGCTTAGTTCGATTTTGTAGGTTGGCAGTGAAGTTGCGCTCAGCTAGGCATCTCTCCTGGTCTTGTCTGGTCATCTCAGTTTTATAGTCAGCTGGTAAAACAGCAACTGGGGCTGGCTGATTTATGAAGGCCTCCCCTGAGGCGTCTATTGACCAGGTTCTCCCCCACACAATATTTTATTATCTAGCAGGCTTGCAGAAGGTTATTTACATTGTAGTAGGATACACAAGAATTTTAAAGTTTCTGCTTGCTATATATTTGCTGTTGTCAGAAAAGTTATCCCGCCAGGGTGAGAGTTACTGTGGGAGGATGTCAGTAAGTCAAGGGTGAGGCACCTCTAGGAAACTGTTGTCCTCATTTTTGAAAGTAGTCTTAGGTACTAATTGTGATAGTAGTACAGATCTGTTCACCAAGGATTATCAACCTGTAATATCAGGCTGAGAACAAGTTTTGCTGCTTAATCACAGTGTTATTGAGGAAACGTTGGTCATAATATGAATGCGCTCTCCTCCATATAAATATAATCCACAAGTGAAGCATTCTCCCACATATGGAAAGAATAATTATGGTGTAGACAGCTCATTTCTGGACTCACCAAATAATGAGATCCCTGTTTCTGCCTGTATGCTGTTTCTTGCCAGTGGAGGTGGCTTCTCCCATCAGTTTATTCATTTTTTCAGCTTTAGTTAACATAAAGTATTTTTAGCACCTGTATATCTAGGTATTTATTAGTTTAAGCCAAGGAAAATTTGGTCTCTTTCTCTGCCCATTATAAAGGCAACAAAGCAGGCCTGGGAATGTAGCTCAGCGATAGAACAAATGCTTAGCATGTGTGAGGTTCTGGGTTCAACCTCCAGCACTGCAAAAAACAAAACAAAACAAAAACCCAAGCCAACACAACAACCAAAGACCCCAAATTAGAGACAGATTTGTCACTAAAATATTTGTTGAGGCTTATTTTTCAGTTTGGTCTGGACTTTGCTTTGTGCCATATACATCTAGTTTATAGCATATTTTAGATTAGAAACTATCAAGTATTATAATCCCTCTGGAGACGGAAATTCCTTTTGAATAGTTACTGATAGTGGGGGCACAGATGTGCTTTTAGATGTGGTTACCAGTTAGAGTCATGTAATATTCAAAGCTGCAAAAGATAGTAAAAATAATCTGGTCCAGTGTACACTTTGTTACAGATTGGAAACCAGTGGGTTTCCCAAGAACATACAGTCAGGACCCAGATCGAAATCTCAGAACCTCAGGGCAGGATTTTTTTATTCTTGTTTTTGTAAAATCATAGTAAAACACATGTAATGTAAAATCCCAGGATAGGAACTTTACTGTTGTGCTGTTTCTAAAATCAAATTCAGCTTCTTAGTAATATGATATATGTAATCTTTTAATTAATCATTTTGCTATAATTACATTTCTAAGAAATTGTGAACTTCTCCAGCTTATGTCTGAATATGTGATTAGATTAAAAACTTCTCGCATTATAAGATTCACTCTAGTTGTGAAACATTGAATTCTGATAAGTGTCAGATATAATCAGGTCCCTGGTATTGATATCAAAAGATGAAAGCAAAAGACATTTTAGATAGTTTTTTGTTTATGACTGCTAGTGGCGAGACAAGAACAGTGCCTAGCATGGTGGCGCACACCTGTAACCCAGCACTCGGGAAGCTGCGGCAGGAGACTTGCCATGAGTTTGAGGCCAGTCTGGGCTACATAGTGAGGGCAGGGCCAACCTGAACTACATAGTAAGATCCTGTCTCAAAAAAAAAAAAAAATCAAAAGAAAAAAAAAGAAAAAGAATAGTTGGTGTTTTACCTCCAACAGTATTACACATCTTTAAGTTAGAAGGTCTGTCATCATAAATTCAAAGAATTCAGATATGAAGACAGTAAATGTTCTCACTTTTTCATCTAGACACATGATTGTGCTCGAGCTGAGCTGACATTTCTTTGATTTTTATGGCCTGGTTTAAAATTAGATGACAGAAATGTTATCTTTAGAGTTTCATCCTTGATTTAAAGATTTAACTTCTAAAGTTGACTTGTATTGCAACTGAAGGGAGTTAATGAAGTGCCACAGAAATATATTGTTTTATTGTTGGCTATATTGCTAATTCCATGGGAGAGAAAATCTTGAATTACCTTAAATTATCAGTTCTATCTAGAGGTGCTGTTTTTGTCGGCTTTTTCTTAGTCATTCCCCATTTCTCTGTGTATATACAAAGATGGATGGATGGGTGGGAAATAGGCACACTGACACATGCAGCTTACTCTCCAGCTGCGTGTGTTCCAAAGAAGGAGACATTCTGTTCCATGTGTATTTCCTAGGAAAAAGTATGTATATGTTTACTACCTTGATACACTTGTCAAATGGTGTTTTGTCTAAAGAAGAGAATCCTTATTCACTGTGTTCTTTTAATGTTTAAGTATTCCAGAATGGACTAATGGGGTCACTTCAGGCCTCTCACATCTTTTTTTATATATCCCCATCTGTTTTTGAGTGCTCCCTTTCTTGCTTTTTTGGCGCGAAAAGATGCTCTAGGCCCACTTGGCAGTTTTCTTTTTCTAGACCCCAAATCAGCTATTTCTCTTAAGAGGCCCCAGTTCCTTTTAGCAGGTGTGCTCGTTGGTGCTGAGGTGTCCTTGCTCCAAGACCTTTTAATAAAAAACAAAACTTCAAAATCTCTTTTTTTAAAATGTTCTTTTTTAAAAAAGGTTCCTATTAAACCCTCCAGTTCAAATACAACCTCACAAGGTCTTCTGTGCCTTTCCCGGTGTAATGTTTGATACTTAGTGCCAGATCCCCTTCTTGAGGATTTCAGCTGTGCATTCCAGTTGAGTCACGTATGACCTTACCACACAGAGTGTGTTGTCCTGCATTTGAATTTTTGCCAGTCTGAAATGTAAGATACAGTATTTCTAGGTAGTTTTATAGTTTCTCTTAGTATGAATGACTCTAAACATTTCTTTTTTTGCATGTAAGGACAGTTGGAAAACTTGGCGTGTGTATTATCTTTTCAAGTCTTTATGCTGTTTTTCTACCATTTGTGATCTTCTTTTCCCTCATTTAAAAATTGTAGCTAGATGTGGTGGATGGCTCAGGCCTGTAATCTCAGCACTTGGGAGAGCGAGGCAGGAGGATCATGAGTTCTAAGCCATCCTGAGCTATATAACCTGACCCTGTCTCAAAAAAAAAAAAAAAAAACTTTTTTTTTTTTAAACATACTCGTAGCTTATCTCCCTAATACATGAAGAACTCTTAAAATTTTCAAATATTTTCTTTCTCTTTATTATCTTCTTATTTGGCTATAATGTCTATGTGATTATTAATTTTTAAAAAATTTGTGGTTTTTTTCATATACAAGTTTTTTATCTTTTTTCTTTTTTCATTGCATCTGGATTTTTGTCACAGTTAGAAAGCATATTCCACACGTAGATTTTAAATGCATTCACATGTTTTTGAGTATTTTTGGTTTCCATTTTTACAGTTAAAGCTTTTAACCACTTGGGAGTTTTCTTGGTTTAAAGTGTGAGATACATATCCAATGTAGTCTTTTCATAAATAGCAGGTCAGTTGTTTGGATAGCTGTTTGACCTTCTGTTTTGATCCTAGGTTTTCTACTCTGTTCAGTTGGATGGTATGTCTACACAATATATTTTGTATGAAAATATACTGTGTTCTGAATATATCAGTGATCCACTGACATAGTATTTGTTAAGATTGTGTGGCCCTAGGAGATTCTTTGAACATTTTCCCCCCGGTGCTGGGGATCACACCCAGCGCTTTACACATAATAGGTTAGCACTGTCCCTTTGAGCACAGGCCTGGACCTAACACTCTTATTATTATTTTTAATGTGTAGGGTTATGTGTAGGAGTGCTGCAGACTTGTCTCAGAGCCAGTAATCGCCTCTGCTCTGGTAGTTCCTAAAGAAGGGAGCAAGCAAAAGTGTAGAGCTTCCTCACTGCTCAGCTAACCTAAAGCACCACTATTTGTACAAGTTTTATTTTGTTGTAGTTCCTGGAGAACTATGGTATGAAATAATACCTGAAATTTAATTTAAAAACTAAATAAACTAGGCCTGTAATACACATCTGTAATCCCAGCAATTTGGAGGCTGAAGTGGGTAGATTATTAGGGAGGAAGATCATGAGTTCAAGGCAGCCTGGGAAACATAGTGAGACCTCATCTCAAAAAAAAAAATAAAAGTAAAAATTAAAAAAGCACATAAAACATCCATTGTTGTACTTGAAGCAACAAAACAAAATACCATGGACTCATGGACTGATCCAAGCAAATAGGTATTTAATCTCCCATAAATAAAGAGTCAACAGTGTAATAAACTTCCGACAGCATCTGGAAATGGTCAAATCTGGGAGTGGGTGCTGTCCAACTTGACACTGATGATAGAAAGAAAGGTGGAAAGGTCTGGGAGGCAGTCAGGGTGCTGATTGAAACTAGATTAGGCAGGCGTCGTGTTGTAAGGTCATACAGGACAAGGGTGCTCGGCGAGTGCTTGTTGTTCTTTATTTTCCACACCCTCCCGCCCCTGCTGGAATCCAAGGCTCTGAGCCTTCTGTTTCCCTTTTCCTGGTTATTGTGGGAAGTGGCTGTGCAGGCTCACTGTGTTCACAGAAAACACGGAACACCTCTGTATTTCTCCATATTAGATTATTGGTCACAGGAACAAATCGTGAAGTAGGTACATTCAGCTGGCTAGCGTTTGAGACCATGCCAGGTGAATTACGCTCTTTTGCCATTGTTACTGGTGACTAGCAGCTGCTGTATTGTGGCTCATGTAGTAACTGCTGTTGCATAATTGCTGATTTTGTTCTCTGTGGTCCTTTGAGACACCACCTAAGCCCTCCCCTCCAAGTCTTTCTTAACCACCCCCTTCCAAGATTTTATGAGCATATGTAGCAGCAAATCAATTTTACTCATTAATTATCCAGCACTATCATCTTAAAAAATGATGTTTACAAGAAGTGAATAAAATCACCTGTAGTGCTATGACCAGAAACAAATCCTGTTAACATTTGGTATTTCTGTTCCAATTTTTTTCCCTCCTTATATGATTTTACACCATTGAGAATATGTGTGTGTGTGTGTGTGTGTGTGTGTGTGTGTGTGTGTGTACTATTGTATCTTATTTTCTCCCTTAATTTCATTGTAAAGCAGCATTGGATGGCTTGTAGTTTATGTCTTTTGTTTTTCATGTATGTGTTTCTCATTCCAACTGGATTATGAGTGTATCGAGAAAAATCAACCTGTCATCCCCCTACTTACTACAACGCCTGTAGAGAATTTTGTATATAGCGGGTACTACATAATACTTTTGCTTGATTTGTGCTTTTTCCTTTGGAAGTTATAGGAATATTGCTGAGGGGCTTCCAAACTATACTATTTGCAGCTCACCCAGAATTACTACAGGGTCCAAATCTCTCTATCTAGAAAAAGAGACCCTGGGGGTATCTTTATATATGTGTATATTTATATTGTAAAGAGATCTTGAATTCTCTGGGAAATATTTTAGGGAGAATATGTGTATTTTTCTTTTCATTAGGGGCTTGAAGGAGTCCTTTTCTAACCAGAAGATTCATTGCATTAATCCAAAGACCATAGCTCATCTGAAGATCTATTTACTAACCTTACCTAAAATATAGGACTATTCATTTTTACCTTTACTTTTCTTATATTTTAGGAAGGGATGAGACCATGCAGCCTGCCAAACCATCTTTCCTTGAATACTTTGAACAAAAAGAAAAGGAAAATCAGATCAACAGCTTTGGCAAGAATGTACCTGGCCCACTGAAAAATTCTTCAGACTGGAAAGTACCCCAGGATGGAGACTATGAGTTTGTGAGTAATACTGAAGTTAGATCGTTATACCTTCTGGGAAAAGTCATTTGACATCTCTGCAGCATGTGCAGTTCTGTCCCGTCACTGGAAGCGCCTGAGCATTTAGGATTTTCTTGCACAGTGTGAATCTTCCGTTAACCTTGCAGCAGTTCTGGGCTAAGGGCCTCATAAGTTTCACGCATTTTACTGACACTTGAGCAGTTCTGAGTTCCCTGATTAATGACATATTTTTGCTTCATAAATTCTTTATTTACTTGCCATTTTTCTGTCTGGCTAGTTTGAAATTGATAGTGGTAAAAGAAATAGTCATCAAGTGAAGATACATTTGTCTTTAATGTTTATTTGGGATGGTGATTTTATATTGAAGCATTAGATTGAAGGGGAGTTGATACTATGTCTTTGTTCTTTTGCTAATCAGTCTCTTAATTTTAGACTGAGGATTATGTGGAATCTTTTTAGAGGATGAATACTAAATTATTCCAGAGTTGCCTGTGAAAAACTGGGTATGTTTTTCCCTTTTGTGCTGTGGAACATTCTCCTTCACCCTCAGATACTTAGTAATATTCACAGGGATTTAATGAGTAGAGGTAATGACATTTTTTTAAAAAAGTAAGCTAGAGGGTTCAGATTCCTTTTGTGAAAACTTCTAGAAAAGATTTTTTTCCCCAGGAATTTTTTATTTTCACATGCCTAAATTCTGCAGTTTGGTATTCAGCTGTCACAATTCTGTTACTGTTTCTAAAAGGGCTTAGTTTGGGCATTGGATTGGAACATGTAAGGCCTTTTTAGCCTGGTTTTCCACCGTCCTCCTGGCCGGCCTCAGGAAGTGCTGTCACTCTTCTGGGACTTCATTTGGGCTTTCGTAAAATGTCACAGGTTACACAACCAAACGTAGAGCTCTTCTGAGGATCAGAACGACTCCCGTGAGTTTATTTAGCTGATTAGTCACCGGACCAGTGGTAGAGCCCAGGTTCATTTGCTTTATCATCTGTTTGCTCCTAAATCTCTTCAGTTAGTGTTTCTTTACAGCTCTTATGTGCTTGACACTATCCTAGGGAAGAAGTGAATGGAACGGCTAAAAATCTATCTCTGTGGAGGTTTCATCATAGAAGAAAAGTAAGCAAAATAGTGTGTCAGGTGGTGGTAAGTATTATGGAGGATGCTAGACATAAAGCAAAAGGAGGCAAAGGAGAGGGTGGCTTTTTAAAGCAGAGTAGTCAAGGAAGACCTCATTGGTGAGAGGATAAAGTTGCGAACAGTGTACACATCCTAAGGAAGAGCTTTCTAGGCAGTGAGAATAGCAGATGCAAAGATCTCAAGGTCTGATACGCCTGGAATGGCGTCAGGAGAATGTAGCAGGAAGTGAGATCAGAATCTATTGGGAAGCCAGACAGTGCAGGGCTTTTGTGTGATAATGAGTCTGGCTTTTCCTCTCAGTGGAGTGGAAAACCATTGGCATGGGATGACTTACTCTTATTTGTATCTTGAAAGTATTTTTCTAGTCACTGTGTTAATAT
This sequence comes from Dinomys branickii, assembly GCA_004027595.1. Taxonomy (NCBI): domain Eukaryota; kingdom Metazoa; phylum Chordata; class Mammalia; order Rodentia; family Dinomyidae; genus Dinomys; species Dinomys branickii. The sequence goes on along the minus strand of PVLD010003539.1, from coordinate 5,826 downwards.
AGTATATATGGATTGTAGATTTTCCAAACACAAGTTCTGTGTTTTTATCTACTGTATAAAAAGGCCAAATAAAGAGCATATCCACTGTCATTCCTCTTTCAGGTCTTTGGCATTCATCTCTTCCACTAAGTCGGGATTTGGTTTTGGAAGTCCTTTTTTGTGTGTGGGTAATACTGGGGATTGAACCAGGGTCACGTGCATACTAAGCAAGTATACCACTGAGCTACAGTCTCTGCATGCATTTATTTATTTTGTTAGATTGGATCTAGAGAGCTTGCCCAGGCTAGCCTTAAACTTGTAGTCCTCCTGCCTCAGCTTCTTGAATAGCTCGGGTTATAGGTGATGTGCCCTGACACCTGGCTAACAGTCCTTAATGTGATGCTCTAGGATGTTACTGTTAATGAGAGCAGACTTACGAGATTTGGATTATTGTGCTTGCTATTCTTTGTTGCCTCTGTAGTTGTAAAATATGATTTTCTCACTTTAGTGAATTTTTAGGCAAAGATGTTTAAATAATTTATAACAAATCACATCATCAGGTTTGATAGAACGTTTAAGAATTCTCAAGTCTGTATTCCTAGGTCTAGCTTTCTTTTTTTCTTTCTTTTTAAAAAATGTATTAGAAGAGTTAATGATTCTTAGATCAGTAGTTACAAGTTATGAAGAATTCATTTCTCTTTTCCACAGTTTTCCTATACTAAGAGCATTTGCACAGAACTTGCTTTGATGAGAAAACTGTTTCTAAAAGGGGGCTTTCTTTTATAGGTCTTTAGAAAGGGCTTTTAATTTTGGAAGGAGGAGATTGCTACCAGAAGTAGTCCGTGAGCAGAGTGAGTAGTTTAACACATTGCCCAACTCGTACTCCTTCTGAGACTTTCTTCTAACCCAGAGGCCGTGAATTGGCATAGCCAGCCCAAAGACCTTTCTGTGTGTTGTTTACAGTGTTTAGATTTTTTTAAAGTAGTTGCCTTATTTAAAGCTTCAGAGATTTTACGTGGAATGTTGGATCTCCAGTTTGTCTTGAAAATGTGGGAATTCTGGCTGTGATAGACCTGCCTTATTGGATGATGGTTGTCTGCAGCTGAGCAGCATCTGCCCTCTTCAGCATGGCCTCTGCAGTCCTCCACGTCACCTGGCCTGCTCCACTGACTGCCTAACCTGTCTCTCACCTGGAGACATTTGAAATTAGAGCTCTTGCTCCAGATCATTTGGATTTCTATATGCCTCAGCAACCCATGCAGATATGTAAAACTTTTTTTTTTTTAGAATTTAAAGACAACTTATTTTTTGATGTTTTAAGGGCATTTCAAGCTAAACAATAGAAAAAACTTGAAGTGGAATGGGTATACAGGAACTGCTACATCAAAAAGTGCCAGAGAGCAAATGAAAACTGTCTCTGACACCTTGATATTCTTGATATATAGTTCTCACCTTGATCCCAATATGAGTATGTAAATCATAGTCTAAAAGAGCAGTCCTCAAAGTGTCCCCCATGCCATCTTCTGGAAACCTGTAGAAAATATAACTCTCACACCCCATCCCAGGCCTACTGAATTAGACTCTGGAAAAAGCACTCAGTGAGTGGTATTTTTAATCTGCCTACCTGGTGACTAACCCATGAAAGTCTGTCTAAAAGGTTTTTAGAAGGTAGTCTGCTTTTATACAAGTTTCTTCTTTCTTCCCTGCCAGGTACTATAGATACTCAGAGATAGGGATGTGTTCATATTTCTTAATATTGTATGATTTTTAAATTTATTTTTTACTTCTTTTGAGTCTCCTGAAATACCAAAATATGGAAAATGTATGTCTACAAATCACACTGGCAAAGAAAACTCATCCACTGGAGAAAGTTCTAAATACTCTCCCTAAAATTAATGAGAGTATATGTCAGACTAACTAACATATTCCCTTAACAGTTTCATAGAAAAGATTTTCTGATTTCAGACAAGCAGTATTTAACTATGAAAACAGATATTCTTTTTCCTCCTATGCAGGCAGTTGCTATTTTGAAATGAACTTTTTGCCCAAAATAGTGAAGAGGAAATAATTTAATCAGTAGTGGCAGAATTTGATACTGACCAAGAAAAAAAAAACTTCACATTTTCATCAAAACTGAATACTTGTCCTGTTTCTAAAATTGAATTGCCTTATTTCCCAAGTTGAAAAAACAAAAACTCATATTCTCCTAATGTTTTAAGATATGTAGTGATTAAAGTGAAAAAGATGCTTAAAATATAATATTCCCTAAAATTGACTTCATACTCAATAAACAGATCACATTTTTAGAATATAATACTACTTTTATGAGAATTCAGACCATCTCATTTTTCCCATTCCTAATGCCACAGAAAGCTATAAACTTAAATCCAGTTTGGCTCATGAATCTTCCAAAAATAACTTGCGATACTTAAGTTTGAGATAAGTTGCCTGCCAGCAGTGGTGAACAAGACAGACAAAGCTCATGCTTTTAAGAGTTTATAGGGAGGAAAACAGACATTAAGTAATCCAGTAAATATGTCAGTTCTGGAAATAATGGTGAGTCTTACAAAGCGTCGTGAAGAGACAGCGTGAGGAAGGCCCGTGGGGAGACAGGACACTCAGCTACGGCAGGAGCAGGTGAGGGCAGCAAGCTGTAGGAAGGTGGAGAGAGCAGTACAGTGACTGAAGCAGACCTAGTTGCCGGACCTAGTTGGAGTGTGTAAGGAGAGCGAAATACACTGTGACTGGGCTGAATGACATACAGGACAGGAGTCTAAATGGAAACACGTCAGTAATCACAGTGAATATTGAGTGCATTAAAGTCACCTGTGAAAGACAGAGATTCTTTGGATTAAAAATGTCAAAATCCAGCTAAAAGCTACTTACAAGAGATATAAAATAAAATGTCACCAAGCAGTTTAAAACAGAAGAACAGAAAAAGATATACTAGGCAAATACTTAAAGTGAAATAGGGCTGGAGATACAGCTTAATGGCACAAGTGCCTGCCAAGTATGAGGTCCTGAGTTCAATTCCTGGTACCAAAAAAAAAAAGTATTGCTGTAAGTGAAATAGAATTTGAAAGATAATTATATGAGAAGGAAATGTATTTTTATCTTGGTATAAGGTATACTGGTCCAAAAGATGCAAGTCATGAATCTATGTGAAGCATATATATTTACCTAAAATTGATAGAAGTACAGTACAAGGAAAAATGAGAAAGTTACAATCACGATTGACCTAAGTATTCTGTTTTTCAAGTTGACATTCCAGGTTAGGAACATAGTTCGGTGATGGAGTGAATGCTTAGCACAGGCAAGACCCTGAGGTCAATCCCTAGCACCAATGAATGAGTGAATGAATGACATTTCAGCTAGAAAGAGAAACTCAAAGCCAGTCTAATGCAGTTAACAAAAACAGAAAATAAAAAGAGACTTTCAAATGAAGTTAAGCTTAAAAAGATTCATGCAATATTCACAAAATTTGACTACGTTTTAAACTGCTCAAAAAGAAATCCCCCTCAGCACAGAAATGATACAGGCTGTATTCACTAACTATAACTCAGTAAAGTTAGAAATCAATAATAAGAAAGTAGCAAAGGCATGTTTTCCCTCTTGGAAATGTAAAAGTGTCTATTTAAATGATTCTTGCTTTAAAGATAAAATTGAATATAAACTGCTTATAAATGAATTATAAGAACCCTATAAAATTCATATTTGCTATAATTAAGGGTATGTGGGTGTGACAAAAGATGGTACTCAGAGAAAGATTTATAACCTTAAGTGCATTTTCTGTTTACAGTGCAAGAAAGATTGTAAGTAAGCTGAAAATAGGATAAAGATAAAGTATAATGAAGTACAGAACAAAGTTTATCAAGAAAACCAAAGGCTGTTTGTTGCCGGGCATGGTGGCACACACTGTAATCCCAGCACTCGGGAGGCTGAGGCAGGAGGATCATTGTGAGTTCCAGACCAGCCTGGGCTATAAAGTGAGCTCAAAGCCATCCTGAACTGCGCAGCAAGACCTTATCTCAAAAAGAAAGAAAAGACAAAGGCTGTTTGTTGCAAGGACTTGACATTTGACACACTTGAATAAGTAGAACGAGTATATAGACCAGGAGAGGTTTAAACCAAAATGGTTTGGCTTGAAAACCCATCCTCTTTATAGCCTCTCTAGGCTGTTTTGGTAAATTCTTGCAGTTCACAAATTCTTTTCTTAAAAAATGTTGTAGGAGCCCAGAAGAGAGGAAGCAGCACCCCAGGGAAGGCATCTAGAAATCTCATTTGAACAATGAAATCTCATTGTTTTGAAAGATGAATAGGAATTTTCTAGCCAGGAGAAGGGAGAAGACATTTTGAACCTATATATATGTGTGTGGTTGAGTGGCCTGCGGAGATGCCAAGTCCTGTGGTGTGGCCAGGGGGTCCTGAGTAACAGTGACTGCAGCAGGTGGTATGGGGTCCGGGGTGTGAACCGGCCAGGGGAGGGACTAAAGGAAAAACCTGCAGGTGAAGTAATTAGTGCCCTTTCATTCTGGACATAGGTGTTTGTAGTTTTCCTTGGTGTATCAAAGAAATTAACAATAGAGCCCTAATGCAGCACAGAGATCTAATGTGCCTCTGAAGTTGAATAATGAACCCATCACAAGGAAAAGCACCAAACTGTTAATTCAAAGTTAATTTGATGAAAATAACAGAATCTGAACGAGATTGATTATTCCTATTCTCTGGATAATTACATCATTCAGTTGTCTTTTTATGGTAGAGAAGGGTACATTTTAGTCAGTAGGGGCCAGGGATATACCTCAGCACAGCATCTGCCTAGCAAGTATGAGGTCCTGAGTTTGATTTCCAGTACAAAAAAAAACATTTTTTTTTTAGTCTGAAGTTTTGCCCCAGGCAGTTGACAACAAGCTATGATTTCTTTTTTTTTTTTTTTAATTTTATTTTAAAGACAAAAGAATGGAGACATATGAACCAGAAAAGCCATAAACAATACAGAAAATACAAAGTTATACAGAATATAGTAGGGAATTAGAAGTAGATGTTGTATTACATAGTTATCTTCACATTAGTTAACAAAAAAACATTAAAGGAAATACCAAATTATAGATAAGATAGTAGGGAATTTGCACTGAATGCTGTATAATATAAAGTTATCTTCACTTCTGCTAATACAAAAACGACTGAGGAAATACAGAATTATAGAGAACATAGAAGGGAATTAGCTCTGGATGCTGTCCTACATAATGTTACCTTCATCCTTGTTACTCAGTTACACAGATGATGGCCCTTTTGATCATTCAGTTTTTCTCCTCCCTCATCTCCGTTGCCCTACCACTCAATCAGTTATCTTCCCTGTGATAATAATTGTACTCCTGGGTTTATCTATATCCTCGGACTCTCACCTTGGGAAGAGATATAGCTGCCTCAGACTATACTATAACATACAGGGGTGTATACAAACTGCCATGGTTGGAGGTGGGAAAGCACATATGCTCACAGCGGACCGCCCGGCTCCACCCTGTCCTCGTGCTATGGGTGGGGGCGGGTCCAGACCATGTGGCTCCAGCATTACCGTTCCACACCCCTTGAAGCTGGGCAATGGGTCTCCGAAGCTGAAGCTACGAATGCCGAAACGAGGGCGTGGGCCAGGGGTGTGCTTGGAGCGGCAACCTCCTCCCTCTCTATCTCGTCTCCCTCCAACTGCGCCATGTCAGATCTGCGATCCCCTCCTCCAGAGGTTCTGCTTAGACTTTCCGAGGGTTTCACTTCCTATCTCAGATCCCTCTCGAGTTCAGGATATCCACCTCCCTCCTCTCTGTCCTTCACATGTTGCTATATTCCCAT